>JABFPB010003178.1:0-17766 GCA_022817645.1 Ceratoteleas bidentatus | reverse complement strand
AAGTGATGGGAACCAAGCTTTTCGAAGTTCGAAATGGTTTGGAATGTGTGGAGATCTATTGAAAGAATCGGTTTTTTTAAATCGCCGAAAAAACGGCGAATATGCGGTGAATCTGTATGAAATCGAAATGGGACGTCGAAAAACGACTTTTCAGGCTGTGAAAACGCGAAAAACATATTTGTTCAAGTTTGGTTCGGATTTGGCGAAGTTTGACGGAAATTCGTGGTTTTCGGTCGAAATCGATAAAATCGCTCCAAATGCACTTGGAAATTATGTAAAAAGTGATGGGAACCAAGCTTTTCGAAGTTCGAAATGTTTTTTTCCTGTTGGTATCACTTTGTACTTAGTGGTACCAATTAGTACCAGCTTGTAGGTAATATTTTATATGGTATCGATTATTACCATTCATTTTCATTAATGTTACCAACTGATACCGTTTGGTACCAATTGGTACCATTAATTTTTATTAATGTTACCAATTGATACCATTTGGTACCAATTGGTATTTAGTGGTACCAATTGATATCCAGTGGTACCAATTGGTTTTCATCTGAACCAATTCATAATTAATAGTTACACTAACTGATACCAACTGGTCCAAACCCAAAATTGACACACAACCAGTATCTTTTCCCCTTTCTACCGGATTCTAATGAACTTTTCATTAAAAATGTTAATGAAATGAAGCAGTATTACAAAACTCGACCTTCGCCACTGATTCCAGCTGGTTGCTCAGTGGCCTCGGTGCCTTCTACATCAAGCGCCGCATCGACCCGGTGGCCGGTCGCAAGGACCGCTTGTACCGGGCGATTCTGCACACGTACATAATGGAAGTGCTGCGCGCCGGTCACAACATCGAATTCTTCATAGAGGGCGGGCGCTCGCGCACCGGAAAGCCCTGCATGCCGAAAGGCGGCATTCTCAGCGTCATCATCGACGCGTATCTGGACGGCACCATCGACGACGCCCTCCTCGTGCCCGTGTCGATGAACTACGAACGTCTGGTCGACGGCAATTTCGTGCGCGAACAGCTCGGCCAGTCTAAGAAGATGGAGACTTTCGGCTCGACGATTCGCGCCATGTGGTCCACGCTTATGGGCAACTATGGCATTGTCAAAGTCAACATTTGTCAGCCATTTTCACTTAGGGTATTTGCATTTTGGAATTTATAGAAATATTGCAATATTGACAAAGTATATAAAAAAGAATGAAAAATAGAAAGTGATGAAAAGTTCTATCGTAATTTTGGAACCAATTACAATAAAATAAAATTTCTTGGGAAATTTAGGTAAATCGTTTAAAAATTTAATTTTCTAAACGATTTATCAAATGCACTATTTTTATTTATTTTTTATTAAATTACTTAATTTATTATCAGTTTGAATGAATTTGGCGTAAACATTTAATTTAAAGATAGTTTAAGAATGTGTTTGACGATATTCTTAATCTTATAATTCCGCGATTTGTAGGAAATGCTGAAAGCGTTCCAACTGCAGCAAAACATGCTGAATGTGCCTCAGATAGAGAAGCCCCTGAAATACACTCTGTCGACGTCTTCCCTCTACGGAACCGACGTCGTCGTCGAGGAACACCGACAACTCATCGACAGCATCGGTCGACACGTTGTTTTCGGTTCGCATTTCAACCTCTGACTCACCCAAGTCGCCATGTGATATCAAGATTGTTATAAGCTCGTTTGTTGCCCTCTTTCAGACTGCGCGAAATCGACACCTATCATGTCAACGAACGTCGTGGCATTCATTCTGCTGAACTCGTTCAGGGAAGGCTGTACCCTGAACCGTTTGGTTACCGAATTCGACGCGATTCGGCACGAACTCGAAATAGGCAATAGGGATTTAGCTTTTACCGGGGAAAGTGTTGATGTTATTAATCATGCTGTACGTATATCATTTTTAATCTTAATTATAAAGGAAAAAATATGAAATTCAATATAATTAAAAATATAAATAAAAATGTATGAATATAAAAAATAAAATGACAATAAAAAATGTTCAGTGAAAAGTAATAATAATAAATAGTAAGAATTGTTTTTTGCGATGAATTAAATTAAATTTTAATCGAATTAAATTAATGAAAAAAGGGTTTATGTAATATTTAGTGAATAATATTGTATGTTTAATGGTTTTAGTTGGACATCCTGGGGCCAGGTTTGGTGAAAGTGCAACGACAAGAAGTCATGGAGACGATGGACGATCAGACCGTGAGATCCGAAGTCGTGACCGCGATTCAACCGGTGTGCATGCTGCCGAACGTTATCGAACTATCTTATTACAGCAACAGCGTCATCACGCACTACGTTTTGGAAAGTGCAGTGGGTAAGATCCGGTGCACATTGGATTCCAAACGAAACGATTAAAGAAATTCAAAAAGAATCTGACTTCTGAAATCAGCTGCAAAAAATGTTGAAATTTTTATCTAAATGATTAATTTCGTTATAATTATTTCTAAATTTTTTATTTTTGACAATTATTTCTAAATTAATAGTTTATTCATGATTCGTCTTAAATTATTAATTTTTAATAATTCTTTTGTAAATTAATAATTTCTTACTTGACAGTAACTGGACTGTATGCTGCTGTGCAACACCTGTTAAACGACCCACACATGGTCGCTGAGAACAACATCATGATAAGCCAGCACGACCTAGTCGAGAGGGTGCTCACAGTCTGTGATATACTTAAGTACGAATTTATTTTCTGCAAACCGTGTCAGAATTTGGAGCACGTCATCGTGCACACTATCGAAAATCTGACCATTTCCGGAATCGTCTCTCTTAATGAGGTACATAAAAAAACACTAATTTAATTAATAAACTAAAAATTTACTACTAATTATTAATAGTTAAATACTATTAATAATTAAATTAATATATATTAATTGCAATTTAATTTAATGTTTGTTATTCTTTTTATTATTATTCATCCCAATAATTAAATATATTTTGCATTTACAATTCGAATTTAATCATCCTTAATTTCAGGAAACGTTTTTGGAAGAGGAAAAATGGAGCATGAGGTACGCCAAGACTTTCGAGGACAGTTCAGATGAGGAATATCAACAGCAGAATCAGGCGAAGAAGATTCTGTACAAAGTTCGTACTACCTCAATAAAATCTGCTAGATAAGTTATTTTTATGAATGTATCATAAATCTAATCAATGAAATTCCCTAGGTAAACCTTGACCAGGAACACTGGAAAAGGCTCGAGTTCCTCCACACTCTCCTGCGACCCCTAATAGATACATATACATTTAGTGCCTTCGCTTTGAGGAAACTCGTCAGCATATCGCTGTCGGAGAAGGATATGGTTCAGGAAGTTCTCGCCGAGATCAAAACGCGTTTGGAGAGCAATGAGGCTCACTATGGTTCGTTTCGATTTCGAATTTATAGTATAATCCCAACATTTTGTTGTCTGTGGCGAAAAAATTGTTTATTAAAAAACAGAATTAATCGATTTGTTTGGTTAATCAGACTTTTTAAGAATAAATCAGTAATAATGCATTTAAGATATATTTTCAATAATTTTTAAATATTTAAATATAAATATTTAAACATCATAAATATTTAAACATAATATTTGCAATTTATGTGATGAAACTATATTTCGTTTTGTCAGGCTAATTCTGGTTCCATTTAATTTAATTCAAAACTAATAAAACTCTCATAAAACAGGTGAAAGTCTGTGCGTCGACCCGATCAAAAACTCGTTCAAGGTTTTCGAAAAGTGGAACGTGATCGAGTGCCAGCCCGTGGATCATCAGAAGATGATCAACTTAAGGGACGAGTACGACGACGAAGCAGCTGTAAACCAAACATACAAGACTTTAGAGGCTTTCAGGTGGATACGGAACGTCGACTGAACTCACCGGACCTCCACCCTCCGCGCGAACTTTTTCACGAACACCGACGTGAACAGGATTTTTACAACCTCGCCCCTCCTACGACGCGACAAAACTTGACCAACAAACGCCCGGATATTTTCTTACGCTCAACTTTCTAGCGACATGTTTCTAAGCGTCGTCCTAATGGGACTAGCAGGATAAAAGAAGTAGAAAATGACGGTTTTTAAGCCACAAAAACATTTTTTAAGTAAAACCAAGCAATTTAAGTTTTTATATCAGTTTAAATAGATTTTGTCAGGAAACTAATATCGAAGTTGGCGTATTTTGTACGAAGGGCGAAAAATGGGCTTTTTCTTTCGAGGTGCGAAAGACTTTTACCTGCATAAAAGACAAACTTTTTCAGTGTCTGGGGGAAGAAAAGTGAATTTTCCACCCGAGGGTGAAAAAGACCCACTTTTCGCCCGATCGGGTAAAAAAGTTGATTTTGTGCAGGAAAGACAAAATAGTTATTTTATCAATCTGAAAATGAGTTTGTGGCTTAAAGACTGCCTTAACAAATACTGCTACTCCCAATCCTGCCGCGAACCTTCGAAATGAGCAACCCTTATTTTCTTAATGGGACGAAAATTCCCTTTTGCCAAACACGCAACGTTCATTTCGAAAAGACTCCGAAAAAAACGGAGTTGCAACGAATAAGCAGGAGTTTCGGCCCTTTTGGGCGGAAATTCGCAATTTGAGGCACGTTGTAAATCAAACGAAGAAAAGCTGTACGCAATTGTAACGTTTCATTAGTCTAAATAAATACATGAATATATTTTTGTACATTCGACGGCACTGTCAGAAGGCAGTCTTGTCGATGGCGGTTTCAAAGCGATAACAAAGTTTGGGCGATGATTAATTTTATTTATCGTTGACGTCTCGTTTTCATTAGGTACTGAGATCAGTTTTTGTTCAGTTTGTCCCTTCAGTGATGTAGGTAGCCTTTCTTTTGTAACAAACGATTACCCGACCGCGACATTGAACGAAAGTTGATCTTGTGTTGAATAAAAAGGATGAATACAGTGAAATTGATCATGGCTCGAAATTGCCCATTTCTTATTTCAGACATTTCCTCTTACTTTACACCTTCTGTAGATTTCGTTCGCAAAACGACAATTATTCTTGTATATACCGATGGACATTATTTGAATAAAACGTATGTGAATAACGAAAAATGAAGAATTTATTATTATTGCAATTTGACTTGTATGCACAAAATTCGCAATACCAAATTACGTCGGGGTTTTAATCTTTGTTCAGGGGAATTAAGTTTTTCTTTATTTTCTACACAGCAAATCAGTGTTTAGAAACAACATTAGGATTATCGGATAAAATTAACAAATCGGACTTAAGAAAAATAAAGAATTAATTTTTATTTTCATTAATGACAATTTAAACTTTACATCAGAGTTCATCATATCAATACTTTGTCACCCATTTCAAGTTCGAATGATGAATAAATTTATCTTAATTTCAAATGTTATTTTTTAATAAATTTCCACTCGTCAATCAAATTAGCTTTGAATGAATATTTTTGTCTGAATTATTAAAAAATCATGGACCAAGAATTTCGCCATCTCTAATAGGGTTTGTACACTTTTATTACAATATTACAAATGGATTTCACAATCCCCAAACAGCATACAAGTACAAAGTGGAACAAGATATCGTTGCATTGTAAAAAAATAACGTATTGTTCTCCGATTCTCGAATAACTTAATCAATATACATTTGGTTGATTATTGTACAAAGAAGTTGACGTTCTCCAATCCCTCTGGCATATAAGTCAGACCTGATTTCTCTTTGACTTGTAAATTGTAACCTTTTCCATACCCTGAAACAGAATAATTTTAGCTAAATTCCTCTTGTTGTATTAAGTAGATGTTTATATTATAATACAGATATAAAGGTTTTCCAATACATTGGAAACGAGTTGATTTTTAGTTAGCAATTTACCTAAGTTTTTCATAAGTTTCGTGGGGGCATTTCTCAAATGCAAGGGAACACCAGGCTGTGGTCCTTTATGTTCCGCGACAAGTCTTTGGGCAGCTCTTAAGGCATCCTCCATCAGCCTGGATTTCGGGGCTTTTGCCAAATAAGTGACGCACTGTGCCAATGGCACATCGCACTCCGGCATTCCTATCATTTTACAAGCGTGCATCGTGTGAACTGCAATTCCTAATTGGAAAATGAAAGAATTCATTAACACAAAATAGAAGACTGGATACATTTCTAATATTTTCAATAACTTATCAAAGTTAACAAGAAAAAATATCTTGAAAACTTTTTTCCAAATTGCTAATTTACAAAAAAAAAAAATTTTGTTTACATTTGCTATTCAGATATTACAATTATTGGTTTCTCTTGCTATTTCCGACATTAATTTCTCCAAACAGCAACAATACCTAACGCGTGAGGATCAGCCAGGCCGATATCCTCACTGGCCATCCTGACCAATCGCCTCGCGATGTATACCGGATCCTCCCCCCCAGCCATCATTCGTGCCAGCCAATAGAGGGCGGCGTTTTCGTCCCCCGCTCGCACCGATTTGTGCAGCGCGGAAATCATATCGTAGTGCTGGTCGCCTTTTCTGTCGTAAAGCGTGTGCGATTTTTTCAGACTCTCTCGTATATCATCCAGGGCTATTACTGTGCTAGTGAATGTGTAGTCGTGTTCACTGCTCGGTAGTTTTGACTGAACGGCTAATTCAAGACCACCTAAGGCTGAAAAACTTATATTTCTTAGCTTAAATAATTTTTTGGATACAAATTTTAAAACAAAAAAAAACATTACACCCACTTTCACGCTCTTGGGTATGCAGGGGGGACAAACACAAACATTAGACATAAATACTCGGGGAAAACACTGAAGACGTTGCGAGTCGTGGCTCGACTTTAATAACTCCACTTTAAGATAAAAATTCCTCGATAGTACAGTGGTAGTATCCCCGTTTATCACGCGGATAACAATTTTTTATATTTCGAATATAAATCGAATTTTGAGACATTAGACTCTATTAGAATAAAGAAATTGTGAATTAAAGTATCTAAAATTACTGACGAAAATATTAAATTAATTAATATTAAGTAAAGATGAATTAATCAGCACCTATTCGTGCATCTCCATCACAAGTCTCGGCAAGAAACTCGATTGTTTCGTTATCGATCAAAAACTTGAACTTCTTCTCCTCTTCGAAATCGATCACTCGATCGGACGACATAATTTTGCCTTCGAGAAAATCGACTGCTTTTCTAAGGATCTCCACGAGGTCTGGAACTTTCAGCTTTTCCATGACTATAACTCGACAGCGACTGAGCAAAGCCGAGTTGAGGCTGAAAGAGGGATTTTCGGTGGTGGCGCCGATGAGCGTGATGGTGCCCGATTCCACGTGTGGCAGGAAGATGTCCTGCTGCATCTTGTTGAACCGGTGGATCTCGTCCATGAACATCACGGTTCGCCGGCCGAATTTCAGTTCGTTCGTCGCGACTTGCACGTATTCGCGAACGTCGTTCACTCCGGAAACGGCGGCTGACAACTTGACGAATCTGACTTTGGAGGATTTCTGTTTGCAGATGTTTGCGACGATATTTGCTAGGGATGTCTGTGAATGAAAAGGAATTATTGAGGTATGCAAAAGGGAATGGCTGAAATGGGGCTATAAATTGAATTTTTTATTTTTTATTTATAATTTTTTGTAATTTTCTAAATAAAATCTACCTTCCCGCATCCCGGAGGCCCCCACAAAATGAAATTAGGTACTTCTCCTTTACTTAGCAACTGATATAACATAGCGGTTGGACTCAAAACATGTTCTTGTCCGACATAAGACTCTAAAGTGGTCGGACGCATTTGTTCAGCAAGTGGCTGATGTTCTTTGCGACTCGCAGAGATCGTCTGTGCTGGAGCTGGAGATTTCTGGAAACGAACAAATCGTCTAATTAAAGCACAAATTCTTTGTCTTCGATTTAATGTAAATATACATTTTTGTATTTATATTTTAAAAAATAAAGTTTTTTCTCAAATAATAATCACTTTTCTCGTCACAGCCTCAGAACTAGTTTCTGGTTTTGACGACTTTGCAGCAGCAGTAGAAGGTTTCATGAAAATCTTGACGAACTTCTGGCCACTTTCGCTTTGTACTGGCTCACTTTTGATCTTTTTGATCACAGGCATAGGCGAAGTTGTGCTGCATTCTCGTTTGGGGGATTTTACCCAATTAGTACTGGAGTCGTGGAGGAAAAGACACTTGCTGGCATGTTCCTCTATCACAGATTTGAGGAACTTTTTGTTACAGAGAGGACAGGAAATTTCGGTGTCACTCATTTTACTGAGTAATCTGGAACGCCTGGAATTATAATTGACGATTACTTATCATCTGACTGAATATTCATTTTTCAGCAGAAAAGCAAATTTTCCAATTTGAAAAAACTCTAATTTCCACAAAGGTCTCAATATTTATCATTTTCAGGCTAAATTCACAGAAAAATGGAAATTGAAATCTAATTTAATTAATTTTATTTAATGATTATTAATTAAATTCAGATGATTAAATAAACTGGATTTTTTTATTCAAATAAAAAAATAAAACTTGTTAAAAAATAAAGATAAAACATATTTTTATATAAATTAAGTTTTGATTATAAAATTTGCATTTTGGAATAAATCACCTAGGCACAATTTTATTTCTTATTCGCCAGGCAGTTCTGCGCAAACGATCAAAAGTTGGTAGAGCTTCAGAGACTTCTTCCGGCAGTCCTGTGGTTAAATCTGTAATAATGTCACCACTTTTCGCAGAAAAGTCCTCCAGCGCGCGCTTTTTAACCTCGCTCCTTATAAAACGTACTTGAGCTTCTACAGTTTCCTCCAAATGATTATGCCCATTGTTATCAAACACTACTTTATCATCTACTGTATGAACTCTTCCTGTAAAACAATTTAATTGTTATATAACATATGACTGAATTCTTATGACCTTAATTTTATAAGAAATATATATTCTTACAGATTTTTCTCTGCCCTGCAGAAGAAAATAAATTAAAATTATATAATTTATTCACATACCTCCACAACTGTAGTGCTTATACTTTTTACATTTCCAGTACGTTTTATCATTGGTCACTTTGTCCCTCTCATAAATGAAACCATCGAGATAAAGCAAAGGGGTACCCTGTATACTTTTGATAAACTTCAGCGACATTGGCTCTCCAAATCCTAAATTGCAACAACATTATAAAATTGTCCAATTTCATCTCCATTATCTCCACTTAATAACTCTCAATCAACCCAAAAATTTTGCAACAAACCATGTTTTCATCCCACACTTTTTCGTGACTTAAAAAAAGAAACAGTTTCCAATTAAAATAGTTTTCCGATAACTCGAACCGGCATTTTGTTCTTTTTCCAATTACAGGAGATTAAAAACGATTGTAAAAAAGGCAGAAAAACCACGAGATCACACGTGCAGATAATCGGCACAAAGAAGCGATCAGTCTGTCAAACGTAGTTTGCGAAAACGAACGGAAATGGGACGAATTTTGAATCGAGGATCGACTATACCTTTTTCCGTGCTTTGTCTCGAAAAGTTAGGTTAGTTCTTGTCACAAGACCGAAAATTCGGGCGCGACTTTGGGATGAAAGTCACGACGGTTTTCCGGGGTTTCGGGATTCTTCGTAGTTCGTCGATACACTTAGAACGTTGCTCGACAATGGAAAATGCTGAGGAGAATTCACGAAGGCTGCAAAAGGAGCCGCTTTTTCGGAAACACAGACAAACGGCGTTACGAAACCTGGAACGCGAGTGAACAATGGAACAGTGCTTCTGCGGCCAATCAGAAGCAAGCTGGCGATTGTTGGGTTACGCGGGAAATTCGAATTTAGGCGCGGAGCGAACAGGAGTGACCTTTGACTGAAGTGAGGTTATGGGAATTGTTTGTTTTTATTTAGGCAAAGGGCGTGTTTGGGATAGGATATCAGTGCAAAAGATATCCGAGCAAAAAGTACTAGATCCAGTCATTAACATAAAATTTATATTGTGAAATTTATATTTAGTAAAACGCGAACTTCAGAAAATTCAATCAGTTAATTTAGCACAAAAAATTACAGACAATGAATTCAGTTGGTGTGAGGATAATGCTGTATTAAGAACGACTATTTCAAATTGCGCTTTTACTAAGTCGTACCCCCGTTCAAAAACCCAGGAGTTGCAGCTCCAAAAAGCGGTTGTCGAAATAGTCCAAAAAATGCAACAGGAAATTCGAGGCCAGAACTCGAAATTTCAAGGTGTTTCGGCTTCAGTGATCTTGAAGCAAACTTTCAGCTGAAAATTATTTCAAGCCGAAACACTCCGAAAAATCGGAGCCGAAAGTCTACGACATGGTAAGCTGCCCAGTTAAAAAAACGAGTCGTCGATGACTCGTCAAATTTTCCAAGTGTTTCAAATTTTTCAAAATTTCTATATTTAAAAATTCTTTTTAATTTTCAAAATTTCAAAACTTTCAAATTTTTCAAAATTGTATAAAATTTTTAAACTTTCAATCTTTTAAAATCTTCAAAATTTTCAAAATATCAACATTTTTCAAAATTTCAGAATTTTCAAATTTTTCAAAATTTTTTAATTTTTCAAAATTATCAAATGTTTTGAATTTTCCAAATTGTTCAACATTTTAAAAAATGTAAAAACTTTTAGAATATTAAAAATATGCAAAATTTTCAAAATTTCGTTTTGAAAAATTTGAATATTTTGACAATTTCGAAAATTTTGAAGATTTTGAAAGATTTGAAATTTTAGAAAATATTGAACAATTTGGAAGATTTGGAAAGTTTGAAAAATTAGAAAATTTGAAAACTTTTGAAAATTATGAAAATCTTGAAAGATTTGAAAATTTTGAAAGTTTTGAAAATGTTGAACATTTTGAAAGTTTTGCAAATTATGAAGATTTTGAAAGTTTTGAAAATTATGAAAATTTGAACATTTTGAAAGTTTTGAAATTTTGAATATTTCAAAAGTTCTGAATATTTTAAATTTTTGAAAATATTTAACAATTTGGAAAATTTGAAACACTGAACAGTTTGAAAATTCTAAAAATGTAAAAAATTTTGAAATTTTTGAAAATTACGAAAATTTTGGAATTTTCAAAACTTGCAAAATTTTCAAAAATTTGCAAATTTTGAAAATTTTTAATATTTTGAAAGTTTTTTAAACGTTGAAGATTTTGAAAGTTTTATAATTTTTGAAAATGTTTAATAATTTTGAAAGTTTTGAAATTTTCGGAAATTTTTAAGATTTTGCAAGTTTTGAAATATTTGATAATATTGAATAATTTGGAAAATTCCAAACGTTTGAAAATTTGAAAGTTTTGAAAATTTTGAACATTTTGCAAATTTTGAACATTTCGAAAATTTTGAACCGAATTATCGATTTGTATTCATTTTGTCACTCCGTTTCGTCAACGACTCGCCGACGAATTGTTATTTTTTCGTTATTATGGTTTCCCGAAAATCTGACTCATCGACGACTCGTTTTTTTAACTGGGGAGCTTACCATATCGTAGACTTTCTGCTCCGATTTGTCGGAGTGTTTTGGCTTCAAATAACTTTCATCCGGAAGTTTGCTTCAAGACCATTGAAGCCGAAACACCTTGAAATTTCGAGTTCTAGCCTCGAATTTTCTGTTGCATTTTTCGGACTGTTTCGGCAACCGGTTTTTGGGACCGAAACTCCTGGGTTTTTGAACGAGGGATATTTATTCTCCACCTACGGGCGACACCTTGATGAAGTCCTTTTTTTTATGGTCGGGTGGAGGGGCTTGCTTGACATTTCAAAAGTTCTTAAAATGTTCGAAGTTTAAAAAATTTTTGTAATTTAAAAATTTCTTACACTTTTCCAAATTTTACAACGTTATGTTTCTTTCTGTCGATAGAAGAAAGTCGATGGATGGAACGCCGCGGAGCTCGCGAGATGGGCAGAGCCCTTCGACGTCATACGGAAGGTACAAAAGGTACGTAAATAGTTGTCTTGTAAATGTTTAGTCTTAATAGGTTTAATTGCAATTTTAATAACTTGTACTTTTTTTTCAGGAAAATGGATTTCGTACAATCTGACTTTGAGATCGATTCCGACTAGCTGCCACCCACGAAAAAACGGAAATATCCTGAACTCCTGGAACTAGTACTAGAAGACGAACTTAGGAAAAATCCGTACGCCAGAATAAACATGGCTACTCCAATGCCTGCTAAAATGTTTTACAAATATACCAACAATCCGTAGGTTTCGTTAGTTTCGTTAGTTTCCCCACCTACGGGCGACACCTTGACGAAGATCTTTTTTTTTATGTTCGGGTGGTGGGGCTTGCGCGGTCCAATGACGTTGAAAGCTATGCCGGTGGTAGCGCAAGAAAATAAAAATACTACTAGCAGGGCCTCCTAAGCCGGACAGGTCGAAACCGAGGAACCAGGCTAAGCTTGCCCTAGGACAAGGAAAAGTCTGACATAAATCCCGGGGAAGGGAACCCTGTTAAAAAACCAACTAAATGGGGCAATGTCGAATGCAATTGGAAAGACATCCCCAGGTGGTACCAATCCACCCTCTTCGGAGGTAAGATGTCAACTGGAATATGGGGGACAGCAAGCGCTGCTCCGTGAAGAACCTGTCGGGAAACCGACCTCTTCGCTGCTGGTCAACTTGGGCGGCGAAGAGTACGAGGAAAACAAGTATGGACACTGAGCCATGTGCTCCTGCAGTCGGGAATCCGACTTCCGCGCAGTTGGCAAACTTGAGCGGTTCGGAGTTCGCTATACAAACAAGAAGGGCATAGACTCATCCAACTAACAACTGATTCCACCAATGGAGAGGAGGCACGGAGAATCGTTGCAGCGTGTCTGAGCACGCTCAGCGAGATGACAAGGGCCAGCTGCAAACAGAAAACAACCAGTAGAGAAATAAAGTTGGGCATCGGATGTCTCCGGTTACACCAGAGACATCCGATGCCCAAAAAAAAGTCGTATTTATTGCCTTGCAAGCATATCTTAGCCGTAACACGGTATAACAATTTGCTACTGTTTGCGGAAGAATTGTGTGCTGACCGATGGCATCTATGATATGTAAATAAAAATCAAAGATTATTTAAAAACAAAACACCTGATTTTAAAAAACACGTATATGGAATGTAATGAGGACTTCGAAACAATGCAATACACCATTGAAATGTACTCCATCGAAAAGCTAAAAGATATGACCAAAGAACTCCTCGACATTTTGTCGGATTTAGAAGAACTGTCGCCAATAAAATCAAATTACTCTGGAGTATAAAGACGGCGTTTTCAGTTGTCCAGACAATTTGTTCCATGTAAGTTGAAACCTAAATCGTTTTACGAACGTTTATTAAAAGTTCTCTAAACGTTGAAGAAGTTTAAAGGATTAATACATAAGTACAAATCAACTAATGGGTTTGTTTCAGTCTCATTAGATGTTTTCCGAGCTGAGTGAAGAGCAGATGTATAACGGTAATTTGCAGAGGGACACAGAGGAGGTTAAAGTTCAGATATACTTCTCTTCACCACGAAATCTACCACGAAATCTACCACGAAAATCGAAAGGATCTCCATCAGCAAATGGAATCGGAAAACAATATGTCTTTCAGTTATCTAGCCACCTCGCTGAGTAAGCTAAATTACAGTCAGTTGTAATCCAATCCGACAGATTATACCCCGCTTTTATATTCAGAAACCCGACAAAAAATGTACGGCAAGATTTTGTAAATAAATGATTTAGTGTGGTGAAAAACTCTAAATGTACACAAATCAACATATTATGTGTTTTGTAACTGTAGTAATACACTGTCATTATAATACAATGACCTGCATCTTTTCTTATCTGTTATATAAATAAGTAATAATTTCTTTCCTTTTTTGCCCCTTAATTTTAAAACTTGGGCTGATAATAAATAAAACCTGTAAATAAATAAGTTGCGTAGGTTTTTGTATGATGCATTCCACAATTATGTTACCAATTAAGATAGTGAATCATTAAACATTAAATGGCGTCAATGTTTTTTATTTCTCAAACATGATAGATAGATCTGAAAACTGATTTTGAATCTACTAAAATGTTTAAACTATTTAAACTGTCTTTAAATAGTTTAAGAAAAATTTTTAGAAAAAATGTTCTGTAATAATTTTATCTCATTGGCGCAAATAGAATTCGAACTGGCGCAAGTGATGATTGGCGCAAATGATTGCCAACCGTGATTTTTATTCCAGAATGAACTAATCACTCTTATCTATTTGATCAATCAGGGATAATAAACGAATATAATGAATTACAAAAAGTATTTTATTTAACTTCCTATATACTTTTGTGCTATGCCTTAAAAATTATCTCACATTTAATTGTAGCAATTACTGTAGTTATATATATATATATAATCATTATGCATTTGGTCATAATTGTCTTACAGATACTTAAGAGCCAGAAGGATCTGAAGGAACTACGTGTTTATTCTTCTGTTCACTATAACACTTACAGTAATACACTTAGTACAAGTTCGGTACAAATATTTATGAATAAATAGTTCGCCTATGTCGGTTTTTATGTTCGAATTGAAAAATCAATTGGGTTTTACGCTTTCCAATCAAACTGTTTTTTAAGAAAAGAATTACACATGCCTTTATTCGAAGCATTAATTTAATTGAGGAGACGTTCAAGTTCTGGTGCCACGGAGTTAGTGTAATTGTTAATAAAAAAGGGATTCATAATTATGAAATCGTAAATCAACCATAGCCAGATTCTGCTCTTAATCTATAGTTAGTTTACGATAAAATAATTGTTCGTCATTTTTTTATTACAAAATAATGTAACTCCGATGCAGCAGAACTTCAACCTCACCTTAATATCCAAGCATACCTTTCGCCAAAAAAATGAAAAATATATATGTATTCAGTATACTCGCTGGCACAGTAGTAAGAATCTTAGCATCTTCATTGACCTAAACAATAGTTGTAATACAAATGTTTAACGCTATGTACATCTGACTTTTCAATCAGTTGGAGAGAAAAATATAGAGAACTCTGTGTAGAGAAATCTTCTGGTAAAATTTGCAAATAAAAACAGAGGTACATAAAAAATATCAGAACAATATCGTGACATAGTGAAACTGGTGCAGTTTCGAAAGTTTCCTCACAATCGTCGTGTTATTATGAGATTACGAAATATGACTTCGACGTTCGCTGAAGCTACAAGTGAGATTAGCCTCACTTGTCTGTACAAACTCTTTTTACATCGCTGTGATGTTTTTATACATAAGTGAATAATATAACAGTAAAATTACATATTACAGTAAATGTTACATTTACTATGTACGAAAATTCGATTTTTGAGTGAAAGACTAAATCGTGTTTGCATAAACGAAATTGCCAGAAAAGGCAACTTTATGAAAAGTTGGTTTTGGAGTTCTACTTCCAAATGAATCGGTTTTGAATGAGAATTCGAGCGGAAATGTAAATGTGTTTCACAAAAGCTTATCAAATCTGCAAAGTCTCATCTTTGATGAGCGGCTTCCGAAAAACCGAATTCGGTTTTTCGGAGAAAAACCGAATTCGCTTTTCACAGTTTTTCAAAATCGGAAACGATTCATTTTGAAGGATAAAAAATCGCCTGAAAACAGTCGTTAATATGAATTTTGCGACCGAAATTTCATCGACGAATTTCTGTAATATCTCACGTACTATAAAAGTGCAATTAAATTGCCTTTCGCCTCAACTCTGAATTAAAAATATTAAACATACAAGTATCGCGTTAAAACATTGCTCAGAATTTCCAGGAAATTCGCAAATGGACATTTTTCATTCGAAATTCCCAAGATTTCATCATTAGACTGCAGATAATGAGCAACTTTTTATTTTAAGTATTAAGAACTTCAGATTTTATTGAAAGATTGCTTTTTAGCTGAAGAATTTGTAAACAAAACAATATGAAAAAATTACTGCGCATATTTCTAATGAGAATAAAATGAAAGAAACTTCAAAGATATGTTATAAAATGTTATTTGTTCAAATAAAATATGCATTTGCTTATAATCCTTAGTTCAATCATCCATCACACTCATCCCAAGAAATCTCGATCGCACAATTCGTACATTTCTATTGGGATCTGACATTCGACAATCTGGATCAGAACTATTTGAAACGTGCAAAGAATTTTCCCAGCAAACGTTAATCGAAATTTCTTAAATTTAAAATATAATAACTGCAGTAAAAAATAATAAAAATTTCAAAGACATTATCGAAGACATTATCGTATGTCAAATTCCAATCCCCCCTCCCCAACCCCAACCACCCAGCAGCTGAGAATCAATTCAAATTAAAAAGTTCCAACCGTAAAATGGAAACATGAAAAGTTCGGACCAAATGTATAAATTGCATGAAATCGAAAGACCAATAAAAACCATTATTCCCCAAAATTAATTCGGAAGACTCATATTAAGCCTAATTTTGCTTCCAATTTTTGGAATACTCGCGCTTACTTCCCCAGTAAAAATAAACATTGCCAACATATTTCCAATATCTCTTTTCCTCAAAGATACATCAATATACATCGTCAATATTTTTATATTCTACATAATAGATACTATAATAAAAAACCCCAGGTCTCCATCCACACAATTTATACATGCCCAAACCCCATTCGAACCAATCCCCGCTCCCGGGCGGACGACTAGAACAGCGCCCTCTACACCGAGAGGTTGCCTCCGTTGGACGCGCGGATCTGCGCCACCTGTTCCGGCGTCAGGATCAGCTTGCTGCCGTTCGGCAGCGCCAGCGCGTAGTGGCTCCCGGTCTCGTTGACCACCACCACCAGCTGGGGCGGGGGCCCCCCCCGGTTGGGCCCCGCCTGCGCCTGCTTCAGCGGCGTGATCGAGATACCCCCCTGGTTCATCCTGCGGATCATCTGCGTCGGCAGGATGCTCTTGCTCGAATCCACGGTGATCTGCGACGTGATCACCGGCTTCTGCGCACGCGCCTGCGCAGGTGGCGCCACCTGCGGCTTCGCCGCGCCACCGGCAGGGTTACCCTTCTCGTAGACGATCATCTCGATCTCGTCGTCGCTGTCGCTCAGCACGATTAATGACGTGCTCTTCGGCGCGGCAGGTGGCGCTGCGGTCGGCATTCGGGGCGCCCTCCGCGCCACCTGCGGCGCCTGCGGCGTTCGCGGGTTGTAGGGGGCGCGCATCTGTTGGGGCAGGGTGGCGCGCATGCGCGGACCCGGGAGGTTGAGGGCGGGGCGGTAGCCGCGGGGCAAGGGGGGGCGCTGCGCGCGCAGCTGCGGCCGCTGCTCGACGTAGACCTTGCGGGGCGTGGGCATCTGGGGGTTGGGCGCGAAGCCGCGGGGCATGCCGAGGCGGGGGTCCAGGGGCTGCATCTGGTAGCGGGGCATCCGCGCGTTCCGGTACACCTGCTGGGTGTACTGCGGGGGGTAGAGGCCGGATGTGGGGACGGCCATGCGGCCCATGACGGGCTGGCGCATCTGCATGCGGTACTGGGGCATGAACTGGGTGGGGTGGACGGGGATGTTGGAGGAGACGATGGGGATGTTGTTGCGGCGGGGCGGCACCAGCTGAGGCATCTGCAAGGCAGAAGGGGAGGTTAATGATTTGGGTGCATTGGGAGAGTTTAGTTTTAAGGTCAAGTCGAAAGTCTGCTGCAACGGAGTTAGGGAATTTCCTTGTGAAAAAATAATTTATTGATATTTTTTTAAAAGCTTACCACAGCGAGATTCTGTGTTTATGGGAGAATTTTTTTAGCCATAAAGTAACATTTTGTAACAAGCCGTTTAGTAAAATAGTGAGTTCTACGAATTTTTCCACCTCGAAA
>JABFPB010003177.1:0-17771 GCA_022817645.1 Ceratoteleas bidentatus | reverse complement strand
GGCCAGTTGTTTCGAGCAAACAACGTCGGTCATTATTGAACATAAACGAACTTGCAAGATATTTATTTTTTTAAGGAAAGTAAATAAACGGATTTGAAGGTGAGCTTGTAAACAACAAAATTAATAATTGGGTGTAAACAAACTTGCATGGAGATGTTTGTGTTTACGAGAGGAAGTAAATAAACATTGATGGGAATGTAAACAAACATGGCGAGAGGTGTTTGGGTTGCGAATAGAGGCAAACAGGTGATGGTTTGGAGGTAAACAGACCTGCAATGGCAGTTGATAGAACGCAAATGGGGTCCTTTGGGTATGTAGGCGCGTCTGTCCAGATCATATCAATGTAACTGAACGCCAGGGGGGCGAAGACTATATTGTGGACACCTAAAAATAAGTTTTCATCACTGACTGAGGCTGAATTCATCGCATCGCATTTGTCCCCTAATAGCGTTAACTCCTTTGAAACATTATTGTATCGCTCCCAATACATTTGAAATATGTTTCCAAATAGACTTCTGATAGTTCTAACTTGAGCATCATCCCGAAAGAAGATATTTCTATCACAGAGATTGAGTTTCCAACATTTCTTTTTTTTTATGGGAAGGTCGAAGGATAGAATTCTTCTAGTTCTAACCTAAGCATCATTTGCTAATGGATATCTAAAATCGATTTTTTTAATGGGATAGTCGAAGGAGAGCCTTCTTCTTGTCTAACTACCATTCATGGTCGAACTACCATCGAGTTCAGATTTTTTAATTGTTTTTTTGTAATAAACTGGAGGAAGTGAGGCAGGTCTTACTGAGTTTTTCCTTCCAGTACAGTGCCTGGGTGTAGTCGATGATGACGGAGTCGGTGGAGACCTTCTCCCCAGGCGAAAGCTCGCGTATCAGCCAATCCTCGACGGACATGGTCTGGCGGATTGCGAAACGAAATTACATTCTGCCGTGCGTAGGTCAGAATCGAAAATCTGACGGCGGGCTATTGATTTAGAGGGTTGCTTACAGTAGGCAGCCCGGATTTCATCAGAATCCAATCAGGGGGCAAACTCTTTTCGGCCTCGCGCCAGCAGTCCGGTCTCACCCAGATCGCAGCTTTGTTCTTGGTCACCACGGCGATGCCGTTCTCGCCGTTGTACCCCGTCAGCCATTCGCGCTTTTTATCCCGCGGATGCACGAAATTTTTTATCTACAATCCCAATTTTTTATGAGCTTAATGTTTGAAAACGTGTTAATAAATTTCTTCTTTGAAAAAAATTTAAATAAAAAAATAAAAAAACAAAAATTACAGATAGTTTATAGAAAGTAAAGTTGATTTTCAGTTTAAGACTGACTGTGATTTCTGGAAATTATACTTTTGAGTTGATTTTCTTCTTAATGAAGGAATTTTCCATCTATAGAGCAGTGATTTGTTAATTTTTTCCTTACTGGTCTGAGATTCGAAAAAAATGAAAAATTCACGAAACTAAAAATGAAAAGTTGGTCTGCGGAGTAAAAGTTGCAGTAACCACAGTTCCATAACGTCCAATTTCCAGGTGTCACAGTCAGCCTGATCTATGCTCTCTACGTGTTCTACTGCATGCTGGCGGTATTTGCCGCATAGAGCAGCGCTATCAATATCATCCGCGACAGTGTTCTCGCAGAAGCTGGGCGGGTTAATGGGGAATTCGGTCAACCTGATGGTCATCCCCGTCGGTGATAATGTACGCAGCGATGTCCTCGTATTTCATCTCGTTTCGCAGCTGACAAATTTTCACGTCCGGCGTGTAATCTATCATTCGGGCTCCGCTATTCGCTAAAATTGCTTTCCGTTAATTAATTCACTGCGCAACTGTCACAATACGTTAGTTCCGTGGTAATTCGGGAATAATTGATCCAACTTATGTTTAATTTATTTCAACTGGTCATTAAAAACCGCTCCACCGAGATTCGAACTACCGAAGATCGGATTCCGGTTACTCGCGAGGCGAGGGTTCAATTCCCAGTGAGGAAATGGGAATTTTCACTTTAATCGGTTTGCTATTACAAATTTAGACATTACTGATCAAAGATTTAGTGAATCAAGATTTTATCTAGCAGATCCTTGAAATTTTAGCCTTAAAACTGAGTAAAATTGAATAAATAAATAAAATAAACTGATAATTATCAACATTTTGATGGAAAAGGCATTTAGAAATCTGAGAATAAAATAAAAGAATATCATCTCAGTCGCAGATTTTAATTATTGTATTATCTCAACCCTGTCTGGATGCAATTCTTAGAAAACTACATAACCCCACTTTTTCAACTTCCGTTTCCTTTATCATGTCCGAACTTTGTAATCTATTTTTTTCATGGCACAATGATTGATGACAGGTGACGGCGACTCGACAACTTACGCGGTACATTGATTGCCACGGCAACAAGCAAACAAAGCGCCACGCAGGCCGAAGCGTCGTGCCGAACCATAGCTGCCGCGCGCTCGCGTGAAAACTACCGAGCCGCCGGGTTTCGCGTGCACCTTTTATAAGCTCCTTCCGGAAATTGCGTTCAAGGCCGCAATCACGCACAAATAGGCCGGTTTAACGATAATCGCGGCGTGCCAATGTTACCGCGCCGGTTTCCCATTTCTTCGCGAGCCGGCCGGTCACGTGGTTTCCGGTTTTCCGAGAAATTCGGAGTTGGAAAGACGCCGGGTAGTCTCGCGGCTGAGACCGCAAGCTCGGTCAACTTTGGCAATGAAAGCGATGCATAATAAGCGATAGGATTATTTTGGATTGGTCACCAATAATGGGTGACCAAAACGGGTGTGGATCCCTGTAAAAAATAAATATTGGAAAGTAGAAGTCGATGGAAATGGAATCAAACGAATGACCTTTCTTGAAAAGTAGAAGAAGAAACATTTCTACTGATTTATGTTTCTTCGAATATTCAGGCGATGTATTTAGAATGGAAATTGAATTCTAAGCCATTCAGGGTATTTTATACATCAGACATACATGTACACTGAAAAAATTAGAGTAAGAACAACTCTTTTTTGAGTAAAAAATGGTACAACTCGAAATAAAAGTAAAATCTACTCAGAAATAAAGTAAACACAACTCAGAAATTTGGAGTTGGATTAACCTTTACTCTATTTCAATTCGAAAATCGAGCTGTGTTTATTCTGATTTTTTTTCTCAGTGTGTTTTCGGTATTTTTACGTGGCCATTAAACTTCGCTAATGCATGAAAAATTACTAAAAACTGTTAATTGAATAAAAAATATCTAATTATATTTTGTAGGCTTGTTCATAAGCTTTCAGGCGAACAAAACTTTCAGTTATATCCTTTAGTTACCATGTTTTCATCATATTTTCTTTAATATTTAGGTACATTATTGTCAATATTAAATAAAATAAAAGGGGTGAGAGAAAGTTATATGAAATGAAAGGGATGAGAGAGGATGTATGAAAAAAATAATTAAAAAAGATAAAAAGAAGATGGAGTTACTACCATGATTCCAAAAATGAATTTCCACTTTTGGATTCATCGTAGTAACTCACGTATGTTTGGTATAAGGAAAATAAATTCTAAAACTATTCAAAACGTTTTTATTGTACATTTTTGGAACTTTCATCTAAAAAATGTCTTGAATTTATTAAATTAAATTTTAATTTCACTTATGAAAAAAATTAAAATACATATTTTTGATTTATTGTACTACATTTCTAGCAAATACCGCAAATATATTAATCTTGAAAATATCTTTTTCTGATTCGTACTAATGCGTTGATATCAATAAACCCAGTACATCAGACGCAGCGGAATTTCAAGATCGAAACCTTTAATAACGCAAAAAAACTTAATCCCATGTTCAATAAAGAATCGTAAATTGAACAGGTTGTTTGACAGCACTAAAACTTTTGACACTTGATATTTGGTTGTAGTTTTGTATTAGCACAAACAAAAGCAAAGCGCTAAGGCCCGTGCGTAATCTTCAACAAGTGTCGAGCATTTCTTTTTAAACCCGGGTGACTATCGGCTCAGAGTATACCGGTTCCTTCTTTATCGGGCCTAGAAATATGGCAATGAAGAAATTTATACATACTGACGGTCGTAAATGTGGTGGCCATAAAAGATCGTAGGCGATGCGGTTTCATTTTGCGAGAAACCGCGCCCGTACGGGCTTTTGCATCAACCGACATCCTCGTCGGCAGAATTTCTTCCTTATTTCGCGCAGCATGCATCGGTAACCTGAGAATGTGTCATTCAAATAATTTGTAGTTTTGTTACGAGCAATTGTCCCTTAATTTGGCGCTAAGATCGAAGAAAGTTCTCGCCGAGAATCGGCTCGTGCATAACGGACGACTTGACCAAACGGACGTTTGAGATGTGCTATTACGATTACTCCAGTGTGTGTAATTCGATTGGAATGAATACCACAGGTGAGAAGATATAGAAACACCTTGCTTGACAAGGCGCGGAGGGGGGGAGGGGAAACAAATAGGAAGGGTGGGGAGGAAGAGAGTCGTCACGAGGTCAAAAGGCTGCTGGGGACCTGGGTTGACGGATAAACATAATGATTTAATGACCATTTCGTATATGAACGACACAAAATTCTATGATCACGGGGGCCTTTAATGACACGGCACTTGCCACGAGGCTGCAATTATTTTGCGGCACGTTGGACTCAAGTGACGTCATCGTTGCACCTTCTCACGACCTATGACCATTCGGTCGCCAACGAATCAAGCGCACTCCGCCCTAGAAGCGGTTTCTTACAGTTATTTGTCGGGTCTATTCCTGAACAATAAGTCCGCGAAAAATTGCCGATGCTTTTCGTCGAAAGTCCGTTCCCGCTCGCGGTGACTACCGTTCTCGGACCCTTATCAGTCGGCGCACCGCTACTTTTGGAATCGCGTATTTCGAGCGCTGATTATGAATCGTGAGAACCACGTGCGTTTTTTGCGCATATGTTCCGTACACTTACATCCTATCCAATATAAATCAGATTGTATCACAAAAGTGCTGCAGTTATCCGGCCAGAGGATCTAAGCAGCTGTTCTGTTCGGCAATTATCGCCAATACATCGGCGCGGGAAAATGTCAATGTACAAAAAGCCTATTTCAAGCTCTTTGTCGTTATAACTTCGCTAACCAGTATCTTGCCAGGAAGTTTAATTGTACGTTTAGTTATTCAATTTACGGCGACGCACAACTATTTTCCATTAAAGCAAGGCTTTCCTCGAATTTTACCCGATCGCCGTCGCGCCGACATTGTTGTTAACATGTCCCTAGAATTTATGTAAGTGTGCCACGTGCAACGATCCGTTAACCTATATATTAGCAGGGTCCTGCTATATTTGCGCCGTTGGAAGATACCGATCAATTAGACTCGGAAATTTGCCATAAGAACAGTTCCTCCTGTAGCAAAGCTGAGAAAGTCGATACGAAAATGTATTTAGTTAATTGGCAATGTTATTACCTGTGTAAAAAGTATCCTGCCACACATGTACATTTTTTACACCGTCATAAATGCCGAATTGACAATAATTAAGGATTATTCATCCGCTGCCTAAGTGCAATGAAATTTTCGTATGACACGTTCGGTTTTTCAGCGGGTGGTAAATTTACAAGGTCCGGTCTTATCTGATGATAATCTTTCATCAGGAACACCGGCTCGGCCGAACAATAACCGGGACAATTTCATAAATTTGGCGTGGACGCAGTGATCACGAGGAGGAAAGTAATTTTAATCAGTATCGCGACGCAGTGCCCCACAGGGAGTCCCTCGAGACATTGGTCACACTGCTGTCCACTAGAGGGCCAGTCGCCTTCTATTTATCGCTCTTTCTCTATTTTTTTTCGAACCCTTCTCCTCCTTTCGTCCACCTTTCTGAAAACGATTCCGTGGCCACCGCTACTAATTTACCGCTACCTGGAACATACACTTCGTTGTTCTAACCTGAGTTACGACGGTGATGGTAACGCGGCGCACGTATATAAATTTGCAGCGGAATCGTGGAGAGACTCGGGTGGTCCAAATACATTTTCCGTCTCTGTCTTTAACGGCTGCAACCGGAACGCCGGTGGATACGGCCGCAGATAACCTTCCAATGTGTTAAGCGAGATTCTCTTTCGATTTATCTAGACCCGAGATTTACACTTTTATGGTCCACATTCGAGCTCCGAAACGTAAGAATTTGTTTTAGGCCGAACGAAACGATTTATTAGGGCCAAGCGGACGATATAATTGGATTTAGGAATATTCAACGTCGAAGCGAATTCGACTTAGATATCAAACTAGATTTCTATGAATTTCAAGGATTCGTGGACGGTGAAATTGTTCGGATTGAGATGCGGACACCTGCGTGATATATTCATCGCGCAGCGTGAATTATGGCATTTCTGCCCGGTGACCAATGTACACGAAAAGTGATTTCTTTTCGATATATTAATTGCTTTGTTTACGGGAAATAATTTTCCGATTGAATTAGAAATACTTACTAAATGCATTAGTCAGTGACTGAACTCGTCTTGGGCCGTTTGAAAGGTAATGGTCGCAATAAATCTTGGATTGCAGCGCGGTACGTTAAGTGTATCTAAATCAATAAATTTATTCCTCGTTCTGTTCATTTATAATTTTAACGTCTTTATTATAACATTACGTTATTTATGAGGATCATGATTTGAAAGTTAAAGCGGCGTAACTGAAGTGTAATTAAAACGTATTTAAATTTGGAGAAATATGTCAGCGACGTCTATACTTTACTTTTTAAATAAGTCTCACTTTAGTTTCACGGAATTTCAAATTAAATTACATTCATTTTCACCTTTAATTACCTTTTTCCTAACTTGTATGAAAGTTATCGTTTATCATAAGGTGACTGTATTTGAGAAAAGGTCGAATGATTCGAGATAGATGAATTTATGTTAAGTGCTTTTGACGTTGAAGTTTCCATGATTGCTAAGACTGCAATTCAATTAATGATTTCAAAACAGTTCCAAACGGAACTGATTTGGTATTGCGGACTGTCATTTTTTAGAATATTTCAAAACAGACTTCATACTTTTAGGATAATTACAAGTCTTGAACTAAGACACTGACCGTCCTAATTAAGACGCTTCATCTCATCGCAGTTTTATTGTGGCATACCTGGTTGTAAGACAACGTTAAGAGAAACAAGGTACGACGGTAAGTAGGATTAAGTCTTTCCCGGGAATACCATTATCGTTATGATCTCGAATGGCGGAGTAGATTCCACCCCATGATTACCGTATCGGAAAACGATCGATGGTGGCGACAGCACTCGGTTATAGTCCTAATTATGCGATCGACACCTTCTAAAACACGTTGCAGTCGTAAATCACGGACTGAAAGGAAATCCCCTTTCTTATACCTTCCTCGCACTTACTTCGCAACGAGTGCGAGAAGGTGTCATGTATTACCTTGCCCGGTAATTGGGCGTTCGCAAATTTGGACGGGGAAAATAAAATCGGACTAGAATGCGGCCCTAAGATGTGTTCGGGTCGTTAAAAAACCGTCGCGGCCCATTTGCATACTCGGCTTATTTGGGCCGGACGCAAGAGATGGGTGTCGCTGCTAATGAGACTAATTTATAAAAGCAGCTGCGCTCCCTTTCTTCTTCCTCGGTCTCGTGCTCTTTTTTTCGTGGTGCGATATTGGGCGATATCGGCTAAATGCAAAGAACGATTTCGAAAGCGACAAAAGAGTCGACCAGTGGATGAAATTTCTCTGCTAGGAATGTCAGCCATTAGAGATGGACGGTATGTGCCGTACGTATTCTTAGCGAGTCAGGTGCAGCTTTTGTGCTCCGCGGCCTATGGAATAACTAGGCACGCCTTCTCCTCCTCGTATATAATCATTGTACTGATCTGACAAGAAGAGCATAACAACAACAACATAGTTTGAGTTACGTCGCCTGTTCCTCCACAACTTATCTTTCGCGTTACGTAAGAGATTTATTCTAATTATTCTAATTAGTTTCTCGTAACATTATTCGATATTTTTTTGCAGAATACCTGCGTTATTACGAGGATATCGTCGTGAACGTAGATGTTTCAAATTATGTCTGTAATCAGTATTTTATTGTGAATTGTTAGATGCTATCGGAGAGCGTGCAGTAATATATGTTTAAGATTACTGGAAATGTTGCGAGATTAGGTGTACGTATAACAGTTATGAAAATAAAGTATTCGTATATGGACAGGTTCGAGATGGTCAAAAATTTTCATTTATCGCTCCTCCATAATTGATAGTCGCTTTGTAACTTGCGCACATTCTTTCCGCGTGCTTTGTACTTTGTTAATTATATTTAACCGCGGTTTAATTGCATTTCTCCACACGCACACAATACATGCACGCCATTTTTCCAGAATCTACAAAACGAGTCTCATCAACTGCAGAGCATTTTTGCGCAATAACACGTCAACATGGCAATCACAGTCATACGTCATCGGCGTAAAACAAACACGTAAAAAATTATGTTTAAAAAAGGGTAAGTTTGTTGGGGTTCCCGCAGGCGTTTGTGAGAAAGTCGCGACTACCGGCGAGGGTCGGTGCATAAATTTTGCACTGTCCACTTCCGGAAAGTGCTGCGCGTGTCTCATTAGTCCTTAAGCCTTGCTTAAGAAGGAATTAAATACAACGTCTCAGGAATGGGTGTCGACTTTGCTAGGACCCCATGCCGCGTTGCCGGTTATAATGAAGCTCCGTAACACCGTCTTTAACTCAGTCTGTAAGTAGATACGCGTGAATCTTGCATACTTGGTCTACACTCACGTCGAGTGTCAACTCTGTTTGTAAATTTTCGTGGAGTAAATTCTTCATTTGCTGTCACGGGGACACTGTTTAGCACATTTCTACATTATCCCACAATGTCACTTTTCCGCAAGTTTGCGAAAAATTGTTCAACAGACTGGGGAGAGGGAGATAAATAAACGCGTATGTCGTAATGAGTGATTAGGTTTAACATACGGTGATTTAATAGATGCGAACGTGCTAACACATAAGTTGTTAAATTTATTATTCAAAGCGAGTATTACAAAAATGATAATTTATGTAATAAAATTCTGAAATGCAAAATTTTAGGAATTTAAAAATAAATGAATTGAAACATGAATTTAAAAATTAATTGAATGGAATGTATAGAACTGACTTCGACCATTAGGGTGAGGTAAAGATTTCTATATAGAGTAATAGGTTTTTATAGGATCTTGTTAAGGTGATTCTTCAAACTTGAAGTACCGGAGTTTAAATTTATGTTTGCGAAAGAATTAATTGATACTTGCAACGTTAATCATTCTATTCATTATTAATGGGAGATAAGTTTCACCGATGAAAATTTAATTTTCATAAATAACTGTTGTCTCACAAACTGCCAAAATTTTTCCCACATCTGAGGTGAAGAAATATTGCTTTTGACAATTTGGCAGCCAACAATTATTTATGAAAACTAAATTTTCATTGATTAAACATTCTTTTTTTAACGAAGAATCGAATGATTATCGTTGCAAGTATAAATTAATTATTTCGTAAACATAAATTGAAAGTACACTAACTCCGGTACTTCAGACTTGAAGAATCACCTTAAGGGACCGTCTGGTGCATTTTAACCAAAAAAGATTTTTTGACGAATTTTTTTCATTGCATATTCTAACTTTGATATGTGCTCTATGTAGATTTAAAAATTAAAACACGTAGTAACTATTATTTTTCATGTTTTCGAAAGATTTTTAGAGATTGTCAGGGAACTTCTTACTTTGAACTCGATTATCTGGAAAACTTTTCTTGCAGAAATTCTTAACTTTAAAAAGTTAAAGATGCATGAATTTTGATCCGATTTTGATTAAGTTTTCGTTAAAATGTTTAGAATTTAATAATGAATAGATTGGTCAGGCAGAATTGTTCAACTTGAGAAAAAGTTATCCATGTTAATGTAAAATAAAACTCAAAAAAGGCCCTATTTTTGGCCTGTTTGTGACATTCTTTCATAAAGTCGTGGATTGCCAGAAAACTATAAATTTTGGCACAAAATAAATTGAAATTGAATGAAAATTGGTCTACCTTTAACTTTTTAAAAATTCCCAAAAATGTATAGTTTCTTAATTATTAACAAATATATGATTTGTTTTAACTTTTTTGCAACAAACGAGTTAACTTATGTTTTCTCTCCAGTGAAAGCTCTTTGCAAAAAAAATTTCATCAAAATCGGTCTAATAGTTCAGATTTTAGCCATTTTACCAGACGGTCCCCTTAAGTACTTATAGCTACAGTTTTAAAACTAAACGTACATTTATTTTTTGTGGCAGACATTTTACTTTTTTCTTCCCACATTAAGTCAACGAGCGAATCTTTGTGACTTAATATTTAATTTCCTCTAAATCTAGTTTATTTTACGAAGAAAAAGTACCAATAAGTTTGTCACCATTCGGTTATTATTCATGACTAATAATTTAGCTATCTCATATCTATTAACATTGTTAGACCGTTTCACCCTGGAAATTCTTGAAATTGGCGCAGTGAACCTATAACAAAAATTTTTGTACACGTACATATTTTTTGTATTGACGTATTTTAAAACTGCTTTTAAACAAGATCTTCTGGTATCAAGTGACTTTCTTTCATCCTTTACACGTAAATCACTCAGTCGAACTGTGTTCCTAATCATTCTTAACTTTATTCTATATTCCATATTCACAGGTGACTATGTGTAACCATAGAATTCTTATAGAATACCTCATGTACAGCAAATTTATGCAGCAGTTCGATTTTGTTCGCTGTGCTCACAAATTCTATACACTCATCATGAAATATTTTCTTCAACCGCGAAGCGACGACGGCGTGTTATTACGAAAATATCATTATGACGCGGACTTGTCATGCGTGCAACATTGTTGACACTGCGCTCTGGTGTTCTCAAGTAAATCACGTTCGTCGGGCCCGAAGCTGCGCGCCGTTTCCCGTTGCAGTTTACCTGCATGAATAGTGACTACAAATCTGCCACCCCGCTAATTTATACATTTCATGGCGAACTCGTAAATGCGTTTTTGATTTAATGCGCTTAAATTCACATTAAACCACTTCTAACAACCACGTTGAGCTGATCGGACGAATTCGCGACGTTCCAAGCAACGAAGTGTGAAGTTATTGCGACTCGATTTGTCGACGTTAATTGAAAATTATTCGGTAATACAGTTGATTGATAGTAGGACGTTAACTCGTTCATATATCACATCGTAGTTTGGATTTACCTTCTTTCTTTCGCGCGCCGAGACTTAGCCCAAGCGCGGTTGTTTTTCCTCGTCAGATAAACGAATATCATTTATCGTCGTACCTTCTTGCCTAACCTCCCACCAACCTTACAAGCCTCGTCTTAGTGGGGTCAGGTCGACTAATAAATCCAATACGCCACGGTTCGTCCCGCACGAGAGCAACGGTTTTACAATTCATGAATTTATTATGGGCATAGTGTGAAAGGCCCCTGCTATTGATTTATCGTTGCACCGTATGCTCGAGTGGTATCGTCACGCTTTTGCAGTGAACGAGTACCAAAGTGGATGGCAATCAAATTTTCAACAATTATTATATCGATTGCGATCAGCACATGCTCAACCCAGTAATTCTTCCCAGATACTCGTCTTATTTATTTGGTCTTCCTCGGTATATCGCTAATTAAATGAGTATCATTCATCATCTAATTGAACGACCCTACGTGTAATTATTTTTTCAGCACGCGTATACAATGAATAATTTTTATTTCCCCTCCATTTGCATGCAACTTATATTTACCGAATTAATGACCCCCAAGTAGCCTTAAACGCTTCTGATGTATTTTTCACACCAGAAACTTTACAACTAGACAATGTCGATCTTTTTGACTTTGACGGCTAAAATATGAACTTTCTTGCACGAACCTTTGGCACTGCAATATTCGTAATATGAAACTTGAAGATTCTTCAAATTAATGTCTGTGTATCTTCGATACTGCGATAAGATGAGTCTCAAATTCTACTGTGTAACAAGTTCTCGCAGATTAGAATGGATGTGTGTCCACAATGTAAATTCAAATGGTCCCTTGACGAAACGCTTCAAATGCTCATTTTATCCGGTCGTGTAGGCTACAACCTATGACACGAGCGGCCGCAGTGTGCATTAAGTGAGGCCAAAGTTAGATATAAAAGGTTTTAAGTAGAGGGATTCGGAGGGCAAGCACGAGCGTCGCGAGTAGTGCAAGCAGAACTTTGTGCGGCAGTTCATTAATCAAGAAACGCCCGCAGTTGGAATACCATCGTATTTTGAGAGTTGCAGTCAGTCCATTTATCATCAGCGGAAATGTATTTGTAGGTAGTGACCGTGCGTCTGACTCGCTAACAAGTGGATACGCTGTCCCCGCAAATGATGTAGTACCGAACACCATGGACCCCCTACAGCGACTGACACCTCCAACCTTCGGGAGTACGCCTTCCACCCCCTGCGAACGAATCACTCTGGAAAAACTCATGCCACTATACGGTATCACTTGACTTTTAGCCGAAGGGAATACTCGATTTCTGTCCATGTTACGTCAATTAAGGAACATAATCCACTTCAGACGAGCGGAAATGATTGAACCAATGGACCATCCAGGGGTCAGTCAGTTCGAGTTGGCTCAACGTGTTAAGTCTTGCAAAAGTCGTTTAATCTTTGTAACGCAACGGAATAACTTGTGAGACTTGCGTGCACGTAAAAGGACGCTTGATAAAGTGTAATAATTGTAAACATCATTCATTTGGCTAATAATCGTGTTTATACAGTGTTTAATAAATTTAATAGATAATGTTTGAAATAGACAAAAAGGGGATGGAAAGAAGCAGGTGTAACTAAAAGCGAGATCGAGAGTTGAAAACTATTATGTACATGTAAGTGCGTGACAGCGTATACGTCATGAGGGTGTAAACGAGTTTCCAAGGCTCTGTAACTAATGCGAGCGATGCGCTAATGGCAAGGTGTCCGTACGCTCTTGTGCGATGATTTTCTGTCTTCTTTTCTGCATTTCTCTCTTGCTATATTTTGCTCGCGACGTAGCGTCGTGATGTAAAACGTAGAGCTTGGATAAGGAAATGAAAAAAATAAGAACTTGTTCGGGCGATGTAAGCCTTGCTTATTGAAATCGGCCCTCCGCCTGCTCGTTGCCAACTTTGACGGGGCGCGGAATAAAAGTTTGCCCGTGCAAAACTGACGTCCCGACCCCTCCCAGTCTGTGTTATAGGAAAGACGATGTGTTTCTTCAACACTTGTTTTCATTTGCCAGAACAGAATCCTTTTTCTCACTTAACTATATGAAGTGTTTAGATTTCAGATTTTCGCTGATTATTTTTGCACAGAAACGTGCACATAGAGTATCTTTAAGGAAAATGCATATCATTTGTACTGCTATAGTAGGGTTGCATTGAATTTGATGGTCGAATGAAAATCTCGTCAATTTACCAAGAAATGGTGGTCAAATGGTCACATGAGATTTCAATACATATACAGAGAGAAAACTTGACTTGATTTATTTACTATAGTCATTTAGTATAATATACGTATATTATACATATATTAGATGTATATCAAATGGATCTTGTTCTATCGGGGTACTTTGTGTATATATATTTACCGCAGTTTTGGTAATATTTTCTACATAACATCCCGCGTGAAAATGTACAAGTCTGGCACATGATCGCGAGCCATCATATTTCCATCATGTTGCCATTTCATTGCCAGACTACGAATTAGGCAATAGTATGGTAATAGTATGGCAACGGGATGGCAACAGTATGGCAGCCGATTGGCAACAGGCTGGCTAGCGATCATGAGCCAGCCTGTTGCCATTATATTGCCACACTACGCCATACTGTTGCCATACTATGCCATACTGTTGCCAGATTTCCTTTTTACTAGGGATAGCAGTCCACATGTTATTGATTAATTGTGATACCAATCATCAATTATGGCTTTCTTCACTAATAATTTTTCTCCCTGTTTATTCGTTTGAACAATGCAAAAACAATACAAATTTTATAAACTATTCAAACAATTTGTTCAAAAATTTGTAAAATACGATTTAAAAATAACTCCACAATTTGTTAAACAATCTGAGATAAGATGAAAAAATGTTATTAATATTTATAGAAAATGATATTGACAAAACTCTACATTTCGATCTACATTTCGCTCCATACACATCAATCTTTAAACACTATATCATATTTTTCTGCGTTAACCATTGTATTCAACTTTAAACGTATTCATTTTTTTCTATTCTTTTAGGAAGTAAAATTATAAATAAAACCTCGTTATAATTTCACTATAGAATTAATTGTTGTATTCTTGATTGCTAAGTCATTTTTACATATAGATAAACATAGTGTATACAACGAACAAGAAAGTAATGCTATTGAAGGATAAGTTTAATTTTTGATGAAACAATAGCTTCAACATTTTGAATCACCTCCGGACAGTCGTAATGTTATCTTAATGGCGTTTCTGATTTTGGAGGACTTTACCAATCTTTTCGTTAATGAGTTTTCTGAGTTTGGAGGAGTTTACATATCTTTCCTTACATTTTGTAGGAGTTTACCTTTTCCCATTTAAATTGATTTCGATTATCATTAAATAATCACTGAACTACTTACCCTAAGGGAGCACCTTAGTTGAATCAACGTTGATTCAACGTTCCCGAAACCCTTGAATCAACGTTGGTTCAACGTTGCTGGATCAGTGATTCAACGTTGAGTCAACTTACGAATGTCCGGGTTGGGGAGAGTTGAATCAACGTTTTCACCAAACGTTGAATCAACGTTGAGTCAACGTTGATCAAGGTTGAATCACGTTGTGTGCTAAGGTTGAGTCACCGTTAATCTAAGGTTGAACCAGAGTTGATTCAACAACATGTTAATGTTGATCGAAGGTTAAGTCAAAGTTGAATCAACAAAGTTGATTCCACGTTGATTCAGGGTAAGGGGTGTATAAAGTCTATATAATTTATATTGTTAAAACAAAAAAACAAATGTTTGACCGTCAATTGTCCAAGAATATTTTGACCGCTCAAATGTGCAACCTATGCAATGATGAAGAAAAATTTAATATATAATCTCATAATTATTTGGGTCAAACTTCAGAATCGTTACATATAAGGAAGGAAGGCTCAAAAGCATACAAAAAACAAACATCCAGCATCTGAGATTTTGTATACTTTTATTTGTTTTATTACACATACATTTTAAATTATTCACAAAAAAAATGTTTCTAAACTACCCCATATTTTAATATATTTCTTGTCTTTTGGACAATCAGAAGTAAGTTTGACACCTCGGTTTGCATAAAATAGGATACTTCTTTCCTATAAACACTATTTCCAAGGATGTTAATTTAATCGAGAACTGGTCGGCTTTTTTAGTATGTAAATCAGCGCTAGCTCAATTAAAGCTAATGTTGGAATTACCACATGCTACTACGAACAAATTCTTCGAATTATATCCCTTGATTACAAACGTTAATTAAATTGCAATGGCCAGTCACTATGTATTTAGCGTATACTCAGAAAAATGTTTGGTTGAACCAACCAAATTGTTTGGATAACATAACACTAACCAAACTTTGGTTAAACCTACCAAATTTTGGTTAGTTTAAGTAGATGTTTTGTTCATTTAATTAAATGTTTGGTTTATTTATCCAGACGTTTTGATAGTTGGACCAAATATTTTATTTTAATCAACAATTTTTCTGATTGTATCCATGTAGTAAAAGAGCATAATACTAGGGTTATAGTTATTCTCGAAAATAAATTATGTACTTTAGTGTCTACTTCAAGAAAAATATTGATATTTTAAAATTTAACAGGAACTTATTTGAAAAAATTACCCAGCAGCATCGACGCACCTTCATCTACTTACCGTAGATAAATAGATTCTTCACAGTTATTGCGGAATCGTACACTGAGAAAAATGGACTGTAACGGTAACAGACTGAACTGTCAGTACTACAATCCTGGAATGCAAACAAGTACCGTCCTGAACTGCTGACAGCTTTTACAGTCTAGACTGTTGTTTCAGCAGTCCAGAACAGGAGTTAATTTACCTCTTTATAAATGAGTTTTTATACAATAATATATTATACCAGATGATAAATATTCATTATTGAATAGACGTAAGACCACTCGTCTTACGTAAATGAATTCTAAACTGTCAATACGGAAATATCAAATACATGCATTATAGGTTATGTTTTCATTTTTTCCCTTGTATTAATAGTAATTGATTAGATGAAAGTTGATCACAAAATGACAAGATTATACTAAATTATTTATTTATTGAAAAATTATGTGAACTGTTTTTCCGATTTTAAAAATATAAGGACAATTTTTAAAGGTTAAAACTGATCGAGGTCAGCGGTGAAATAGATAAAAGTGATAAATTTAATTTTAAAAGCCTAATTATGAAAAGGTTAAAATTGGTTGAGTACGGAAGTGATTTGTCTAAATCGTTATAAGCATAAAAAAAAGCAATGGAACCTTCTCCACTAAAGTTTCATAAGGAACCCGAAACATGCAGGTTCTATAAGGAGAATTCCCGATGTCACTTCCAGAAGGTACCTTCACAGCAGTTCCTTAAGGAACCTGATACTTCTATAAGGAACATTCCCGAACATCCTTCACTGAAGGTTAAAACTGGTTGAGGACGGAAGTGATTTTCTAAATCGTTATAAACATTAAAAAGCAATGGAACATTCTCCACCGAAGTTCCATAAGGAACCTCCTCCGAAGTTCCATACGGAACCTCCACCGAAGTTTTCCATACGGAACCTCCATCGAAGTTCCATACGGAACCTCCACCGAAGTTCTATAAGGAACCTCCACCGAAATTCCATAAGGAACCTCCACTGAAGTTCCGTAAGGAACCCGAAACATGCAAATTCCATAAAAAACATTCCAGATGTCACTTCCATAAGGAACTTCACTTCCATAAGGAAGTTGGAATTCCATATTAATCCTACATTGTTACAATTTTTCACACGGAAGTTCCTTATTAAACTTCCTTATGGAACTTCCTTATGGAAGTTCCTTATGGATATTTTAGTCGGGGCCTTTACCATAACTCGCAGATTCGCGGCAGCACTCGCAGTAATTGCACAAAAAGCGATAAGTGAACATGGTAATGGCTCGAATCACTCGAGCATTTTTCACCTGAGTACATTCGTATGAAATTTTCGAAAATTGTGGTCGGCCGATCGACGCAGCTGGTTCCTCGATGTGGCAATTAATTCGGCCTAATGGCTCCGGTTGCGCATCGGTTAACGAACGATGCTTTTCGAATTCTTTAATAGAGTTCCAACTGGAAACGGTGGCTATTAGTCAAGCGTTTTCCTGCACTGGAGTGGTTGGTGGCAAGTGCGAGACTGCGGCGAGAAAAATGTTTGTGCAATCGTTGATTTTCGGATAATCGTGTTTCAGTGAACCTCGTAAACCTCGAAATTAATGAGCTGATACAATCGGCCAATTAATTACTATGAATTAGTTTGTCAAATTTCTCAAGGTTTAAAACATTTTTTCCAATTTGTTCAATACACGGCTCATGATTTATGAAAAAATGTGGTCTGATTGTTTCTTGAAAAAGAAAAACGTGAAATAGTACATTGTGCACCAAGGGCAGAAAGGAAGTCTTTTCTTCCCGCGGTACACACTGTGCTTTTGGTAACAAGTGCAAGGAATGTACTCAATTTCCGTTCGAGGAACAGGGCGGAAAGTTACCCATTACTTCCCAAGGGAAGTAAT
>JABFPB010003176.1:0-17771 GCA_022817645.1 Ceratoteleas bidentatus | reverse complement strand
TTGAATTTTTCTGATTACTTACATATAGTATTCTTTTTCTATACTTTATTCGAAAATTTAGTATACTTTTTTTCTCCGTGTACAGTATGAGAAATTTGCATAGCTGTAATTTATTCTGGCAAGAGGCAAGATACGTCGCGATTAAAATATACTACAGTTAAATTTACTGTAAATCTAGCAAATTTAGATAATAGTATTTTTTGTGGGTAAATATGTTAGCAGATCAAGAAATTTGCTATTTTGCCGAATTTTGTGTTAATTTCAACAAATATTTTACTTTTGTTCATATGTTTATACTTTTTCAATATTTGAACTGAGTGAATTGCCAACCCTGCAAAAGATATTTAATAGAAATTAATAGAAAAAGAATTGAGAAAATTAAATTGAATTAAAAAATGGCAAGATTTGGCATTGAAAATTTGAACGGCAGTAAAATTACTTAAAATTGCATAGTTTTTCCAAACTAATATGAAACAGCTGTCAGTAACTCTGGAACTATACGTTTTCACCTGAAAAGAAATAATGTATATATTTTCAGAAAAATGTTTGAAAGAAAAATGAAGATTATATACTGTTTGAAATAATGAAACAGAATTCAAATATGTTATTGATTTTTTCAAAAAGAATTCAAATGTATATTGAATTCTTCAACGATGAAAACTTTCAGAGTTATTAATAACAATGTCTTATTAGTTCTGGAGTAATTAAGCAATTTTAACCAATTAAAAACCAGTATTCATTTTCAATCTTGCTATTTTGGAATTCAATTTAATTTTCTCAATTCTTTTCTCTTCAATTCTATTCAACATTTTTTGCAGGGAAATTTTAGTACAGATTCCGAAGAAGTCCATTTGAGAAATGGTCAAAGTAAAAGGGCACATTAATAAACGCAAACCGGGCCATCAAAGCCGCGCGACAACTCGAATAAAACAGTCGCAGGAATGTTTGCCCACCGCCATCGTAACGAATGTATTAGTGTACGAGCGCGGCTCTAACTCCGTATCGAATATCAAGCGATTATCTCAGCAGCGCGGCCACTTCGTGATTATTCATGTCAAGAGTGTACGGAGCGTATTATAATCACATTAATTCCGAGCAAATGCAGCTTCCAGCGGGAACAATCGGGCTGCCACGAGCGAGCCCGAACAAAAAGTGCGTCGCGCGTTGTTCGCCGGGTTTCGGCAGGTGGCGTGGGCGGTTTGACGAAAAACGCGAGTTGCGCATTTTTCCAAACGCGAGGGGAAAAAGGACCGGAAAAAAATCGGCACAATGGCCCGATCAAATATACGCCGGCAATAAAGTCGCATTTCGCAGATTGTTCGCCGCTTTTTACAGTCAATACGTTTCGCGCCATTCCTCAAGTTTATGCTCTTCATTTTTTCGCAGGCCCGTTTCCACACTTTCGGTCGTACGCGTGTATTTGAATACCGCCTGCGTTCCTTTTTTCGTCCCGTCGCACGTAACGATAAATAAGCTTTTGGGTACATCGTAAAAACGCGGCGTTAAAATAATTTCGCCGACGCTAAAAAGTCGCTGATTTACTCACGAAAAAAACGCTCTTAAGCGCGCCGAGCCGGCTGGTTACCGTCGCGATCATTGTGGTATCGAAATTTAAAGCGCTTTTCGCCGCGTAATTGCGGTTTAAATCGGGCGGAGTTATGGTTCGAAGCTGGCCACCAGAGGGTTCGTCAGTTTTGCGCAGCGCCACTTTGTTCGCTTTAAAAGTCCTTATCCGAAGAGTAAACTTGCAATGCGGAAGAAATGTTCGGATTTGCAATGAAAAAGTCTTTTCACAATTTGGTATATATTCCCATATTCTCTTTTGAAGAGTGGATTTCTTCATTGCTAATTTAAATAGTAGATTTTTTCTTTTGAATCATCGATTTACACAATTTTGAGAAAAAGTCTTTATTAAAATACTTTAGATTTATTGCATTTTGTCATCCTTAGTGAAAGTAAATATATATTCTCAATATAGTCCCCAATTGTGCAATATACTGGGAATATATCGGAAATATAATTCTCGTTGTTCTTTTCAAAAAAAATGTTTACCATTTAATTTTATTTAATTTCATAAATCAGCAGCTAAACTTCACTATTTAATCAAAGAAATGGTCCCACTATAAACAATACAATAAAGTAAAATTTCCAGAAAATTTAGAAGTAAAAACAACATATTTTTTATTGTACTAGAAACAATTCATTTCGAAAATCAAAATCTCATTTCGTCTTTAAAAACCCCAAATGATGAATCCGAAGAAAAAAAACAAACAATGGACAAAAAAGGGTTAACCAAAAGGGTCCGGGTCGGTGGTTTCGGACGGTCGTTCCGCCTAGACCTGGCCCCCTCGGGGTCCCGGTACGCGGGGGTTTAATGAGCCAATTTCCGAAACGCCGGGCGAAACTGCTTTTCCGGTCATTGAGGGATTTGAATAATACGTAGGTCAGTCGCGTTCATAAATAATTCATCCGCGGCGGTTTGCGGGGTTATTGAATTGTTTGTGTAGCGGCATCGGCGCGTTTTGAATTTCAAATGGCGCGCCGAAAAGTCGCCGGCAAGGCCAATTACGCGTATGCGATAATAAGCATGATTCGAGGGTGTCCCGATCGCGCGCGCCGGCAGACAGAAAAAGAAATCGACGGCGATGATTAACCCTTCAGTGTCAGGGCGCTTCACGCCTCAAATTAATCTAATAGCCGCGGGCCGTGGCTCGTTTCGCGAAAACAAATTGGATCCCGGATTCAATTAAAATGAATTAGTTTAAGCTTTGTCAGCTCGCAATCCCGGGACAATTCGGCGCGCCTCTTTAGCGGCCCGAATAATGAACCGTTTACGGCCGATTTTTTCGTCTATACCGATATTCCGGCGGAATCCGGCGCTCGGTAGTCCCCGAGTAGAAAAGACGTAAAATCGAATGGTCACGCGAAATAAAATGCTAATTTCCGAGGCGTGAAAGCGGCGTTCGGGGAAAACGGGCGTAAATTGAAATCGTGCGGGAAAACGGTGTCTTTTGTCGGGCCGCTTTTTTTCAATTACCCGAGTTTCGACCGCGTCATTCACGAGTTTAAGCCGTCGTAAATGTCAGAGCGCCGCACTGGGAGCCGAAATTTGTGGGACGCGCCGCGGCTTTTTCTTTGCTTTTCGAAATTCGCGCGAAAATACAGGTGTTCAATTTGTTATTCCGACGGAGTCTGTGAAAGAGCTTCCGCGGAGACAAACAACTTTTTTTTTAGGAATAATTAAGTTGCGCCGAGGAAAGACATTGTTCTCGGTTCTTTCCTCCCGGTTTTTTTTTCGATTGAGACAGCGTTTTCCGGCGCAGTCTTTTCACGGGATTTTCGTGCTGACAAATCGATCTCCGAGCCCGATATTTTGTCGTAGCAAAAACATTCGGCCAAGTCAAAAGGGCCGGCCGGTGTACTTTACAATAACACTTCGCAGGCGATATTTGTGGCCAGAAATAACACGACGCGTTTCGCCGTGTCACGCCACTGCGGCCCAAGTGTGAATAAATTTTGCTGGAAACACAAAAGGCGCGATTCGTCATTTTTCCCCCCTCGTAGTAATCCAAAATACGATTCTAAGGCTGCGTCGCGCTTTTATCAAAGTTTCTCTCGCATTTCAATTTTTTCCGTCGTGAATTTCGAAGTGAATCCTCGTTTTGGATATCGTTTCGAGAACAGAGGCACACAATAGGAAAAAAGAATTGTGGTTTTGTTCTCGGCGATATTTTCTTGTTAGAGTGACTGTTGGATTTAATGTTTAGAGTTAAAAACGCTTTTTCGAAGGAATACATTTTTGAATGAAAGCGAAATTCTTGTTACTTATTTCGTAAAAAGCATTGGGTAGGTTAAAAGAAGGTAATTTTGAAACGCATTAAAGGTTTGAATACATTTCTTGAACTCAGTTTTGTTTGTGAAATGTACTTTTAAGTGAAAGAAATACTTAAATGTAAAGGCAAATTACTTTTCTTCAATTAATTGAGGTTCTCGTTGAATGGTTTTTTTTGTTTCATCAAATTTTTTTTGAAAGAAAGATTTTTTTAGTATCTAATTATACAGTTAGGAATTGATTGGACAAAAATATTAGTTTCATTTTCAGTCTGTTAACTGTGTAACATAATTGTCATAGTTAATTTACTTATATACAGTAACCATAATTGTTTCTCATCCAACCAGATTTACTATATCAATTATGACTATTTCCGTACATTTTCACCAATAACAGAATAAATTCCACTTTTTGCAAAACCAAAGAAGCAAAAAATCGTTTGATTTTTCTGAAAAACTGATTTCAGAATTTATATTCGTTTCAATTTCATCATTTATCAAAAAACTATCTTCGTTTATGGATTTTATTACAGAGCAAAATTTGAAAAAATGAATATTTTATTCTACTTACCATACTGATCGAAAAATATTAAAAAAGTATATCTTTTTTTTCAAGATCGTTGAAATAACAAAAACTATCATTTTTCGAAAACAGTATGAAGCAGATCGTAAGAAATAACAAATCATAAAATTATGATGTAGTTCGTAAACAGTACGACGCAGACCAAACCATTATGAAACAGATAGTAAAAAGTACGAAACAGATCGTAAAATGTACAAACCAGATCGTAAAAATAACGAAACAGACCCTTAATTTTACGATGCAAATTGCTGAATCAACGATCCATTAATTTACGACTCATTTTACCATCGACTTCTTACTTTTAACAAATCATTTTTCTGAGTGTATTTTCATATTCCATTTCAATCAAATATTTCTAATCAAATGTTTCTATCAGTACCTTCCACAAGAACAAATTACACTTTCTAAACAAAAACCAGAAACGAAAAACCATAACTAAAAACCTCAAAAACAAAAAGAAACATTCCAATTTTGGTTCCTCCAAAATTGGAATCAAAACAAAAAATGCGCCGAAAAAGCGATCGCCAATCCGAAGGGTAACAAGTTCCTCAAAAACTTCGCCGCGCAAAAAACAATGGCCCTTAAAGCGAGACCCTCTGCTCTCCCAATTTGTCGGCCGAAACTGTACTCGTTAGCACAATTCAGTTCTTGTTCTATTCACACACGCTTTGAATAAGCACACAGCGCTGTCGCAACGGCCTGTGCCGGTATTTCGCCGGCACTGGGCCAGCAAAGACAAAGAGCGGCCGAAAGCGAGCGGCTTTGCGTCGCGTTGTTTAACTCCTCCCTTGGCCGGTCCTTTCTACTTGCTTACTTCCCCACGTACGGCTCATTTCGTCTCGCCTCTCGTCGACGTGTCGGCCGAAGGTGTTGACAAAATCGGCGTTTGCCTCGGCCAAACACCAGCGGAAAACCGCGCGAAAAGTCCGGCCGACTTAGCGCCGGCAAAAAGTGGCCCGACCGGGCCGATATCGCGGCGACGCATCTCGGGATGATAATGTAAATTGATGGATCCCCTGCGCGTATGATTTATCGGCGTCGATTGTCCGGCGCGCTGACATAAATTTGTCGTGCGGGGTCCCGCAGGTGAAAATTTGCAATCCCGTCGGCGGCATGAAATACGCGCGCGCTGTTATACTTTAATAAATATAAACGATCGTCATTTATGATAAAAGTTCGTAACATCGGGGCCCCATTGATTTATTCATAATACTGTAGGTATTTAAACTTGTCTCGCGCGGAACATATTTATATTTTAATCGGCGGGACCCCTCTCGAGTTTAACGTCCAGACGAAAGGTATAACTCTCGCAATAAAAATGAAAAGTCAATGATATGCGAGGGTCGTAAGTTAAGCCGTACGATATCTATCTACTTAGCAGCCAGTTCTGCGGCCGAAGCCAAATAAACACATGGGTTATGTCGGCCACTGACTCAGTTATCGCTTAGTCACCCGCTCGCCAATATTTTGTAGAAAAAATAAGTCTATGATCGGGCCGTGTTAACCTGCGCCGGACAATTACTCACGCGCAGCCGTCGGCCGAAATCGCGAAATCGCCGGCCGATTTATGCTGTTTGCGCGGCGCGAGGAGGAAAGTTTTCCGGCGGATGATAACATCGGTGATATAATTGGAGGAAAAACCGAGCGGAGGATGAGTCAGGCGAGCGGGGCAGTTTTTCGGGGGCTTCCCGAAAAAATTGCCGAACCTTTTGGCGGAAAGGTTTTCGGAGGAGGAGACTGGGCGGAGAACCACTGGCACGGATTGTTTGATTCCTTCGGTTTCGCCGTCTCAAACCTACTACCCAACTGACCTAAATGATGAATAGTAATTTTATGCACTGCGATTATTAATGAAGCGATAACTAATTAGTGGGAAGATAAATCTGATTGGAGATGACTTTATTGTGCGGCGGGTGTTAGGTTTGGGATACTGCATGGGGCGATGGAATTTTTCGGAGAAAATTTTTAAAAGGAAAAATTTCGAGTTTTGAAAAAATTGGCATTTGTTGGGTATTGAATTTGGAGTTTTGACTGATGAATAGATAATTTCTTTTTAATTTGGAGCAAAATTGTTTGAACTTTGAAATTGAAGTTTCAGAAAATGCACCGTTTAAAATCATAGAAATGTCGGAGAAAAGTTCTTGTCTTAGACTCGAACCATCCGGCAAATTCGCTAACAACCATTGAAACGTCGAAAAAACGTTTCGCGCGGCCTCTCTAGAAAATCCCCGTAATGATCTAGAAAACCGCGCGAAGTTCAAAAGCCAAAAACAGATTGCTTCTCGGAATCGGCGCAATTATAAAAGTGCACTATTTAGCAATTTGTCCGGTCGTCTAATGAACGAGGCAATTGGGAGAAAAAGCGTCCAATTTGACATTCTAAAGCGTATAATTGATCGTTTAACAAAGTCGCGCGACGCGCGGGAAAAAAGGCCGGGCAGGATAAAAAATGGCCATTAAAATTAGCAAGAAATCGCGCGGCTAATGATGCTTTTTCCTCCGATCGTTTCCAACTATTAAGCCTAATTGGGCGTACTTTTTCAATGTAATTTTGGAAAAAAAACGTCCGCGTAAGTACAGTTCGCGGCCGCCGCGATGATGACATCCCTCGGCCTTTTTTCTGCCGTCGCAATTTCGCCGTCGCGCTGTCGCAATTTTGGACCGATCGTCCGGCTCGATATTCATCGCGCGAGGCAGCTGCCTAGGCGACTCGCGTTGCATCAGCCGTGATTTTGTCACTGCAATTTGACTTAATGAACCTCGCCCGCGAAAACGAGCCGCTAATGATGCGGGCACGAAAAAAAAGGGGGGCGAAAACGAGCGCGAGAAAAACATCTTTTTCAGATCCGGAAATCGGGACTTTCACTTTATTGTGAACCGCAGAGAAATCGATGCAAAACGAACCGTCACGTTGTTCGTAATGTCAACGCCGGCACCTTCGTTAACAATTTCCGTTTGGAAACTCGACGTTAATTAGTTTTTTCTGCGGCCAATTTGTTTTCCGATGATATAATTGCGCGCCGGCGGAATGTCCGCGCGGCTAATTGACCGACTTTACACGAGCGCAAATTATCGGCTCGGGCTGATTCGTGTTATTTGGCAGCCCGACGCATTAATGCGTCTAATTTGCGCCTTTCAAAAGTCAGCGCAGTTTCTGCCATTGCCGCACTTTTCCGCGCGTTTTGTAACCGCAATTTCCGCGAAAACACGCCGGAAAACACGCGAAAATCGGCGCCGCAGAGCCATCTGTCAGCGGCCGACGAATGCCCGATTTGTCATTAAAATTAATCAACGTAACCGGCGCGGTTGCATAAATGGCGTAAGTGGCATTCAATTACGAGCGATATTTCATCATTTCGCGCGGCCAATAAATATGCAGATTTACGACCCTTCGCGTCTTCGCGTGGAAAGGCGGCTTATCGGGCCGCCACCTATCGTCGATAATCGATGATTGGCGAGAAAAAACCGCGCGGATAAATAAGCGGCGAGAAAAGTTGGTAATCGGCGAATAAATAGCCGCCACGACATTTACCTGACGTTCGTGCACCTAAACGTCAAATGAATTTCGCGTTACGGTCATCGAAACACGAGTAAATGTCTTGATCCCGAGTCTATTAAGCCGAGGTGTTTATTAATGAGGCTTATTCTGTTAGAATCGGTCGATCGCAGTCAAAATAACCGAAGGCTCGTTTTCGCGCAATTTATTCCCTCCAATTCACCTCCGATTTGTCAGCCCGACAATCCCTAATGCCCCACATCTCATTTTTACTGCCCTCCCTTAATTCAGGGCCGAAATTGTGGTGAAAAATTTGACTCGCGCAGGTACCGTCGTAAAAATCATACCAATTGTGTCGCGACGTTTACCAAATTGCAGAAATGCACGAAAAAGGAGTTACTGTCGCCCGGCAAAGCCCGGGTCTCGTGTTTAGTGGCTATAAAATGTTGCACACGTGCGATAGAATAAACCCATTTGCATCAAAACCTAAATAATCGCTGTACTTCCACCAAAAATACGACGCGGTGTAAAAGTCGCCTGCGAAGTTCTCTTCCTTCGTCCCTCTTCCCCGAGCCAGTCCCAAACAAACTCTCGCAAATCTGACCCCCAAAATTCTACCCCAGAAATCTATCGAAATTTTAAATTCGCAATTTTCCAAAATGAAAAAAATATATTCTCAAAGAACAATTCTCTGGCATTTTTATCTCATAATATTTAAACAATTATGAGATACGAAATTTTTAATAATCCATATTTTCAGATCATTCAAATCTTTTAACTTAAAATTTACGGAAGATTCAATGACTTACGGTGTTCCAAAAAATTTATGAGACACACCGTTTACAAATCCCTTTTATCAGATCTAGCGTTTCAGTATTAAACTCTAAATCATAGAAATATCTAGTCTTACAGAAAAATTGAACCACCCAAAGTGTTCCAAAATCTTTTACTTAAAAAGTTATGAGACCTTCGCTTTTTACAAATCCTCTTTCTCAATCTTTCAAGTCTCAATGTTTGTCTCCCAAAAACTTTTAAGCAACTAATGGTCCAATTCCAAACTTCTCCTAACATTGAACCCCCCAACCTGTTCCAAATTGACTACACCGTTCCCAAAAAGGAAAACATGGATCACCTAATATTCCAATTACAATCTTCTCCTACATTTGAACCACTCAACCTGTTCCAAAATGACTACACCGTTCCCCAAAAAGGAAAACATGGAACACCTAATGTTCCAATTACAAACTTCTCCTAACATTGAACCACCCAACCTGTTCCAAAATGACTACACCGTTCCCCAAAAAGGAAAACATGGAACACCTAATATTGCAAACTGCTCCTAACAGTGAACCACCCAAACTGTTCCAAAATACCTTCTAAAAAAACGGAAAACGACCCAAAAATGGACCCCACTGTCTTAAAAAAGGTAGTAAGTGAATATAAAAGTTTGAATGAATGTACACACACCGCCTTTCTGTGGCGAGGGCGAGCGCTCCGGCCGGCAGCAGCTCGCAGGACATCGCTTCCTCTTCCTGCCGCGGGGGAGCCGGCTACTCCGAGCGGCGCCCGCAGTCCGCGCGAAAGTTCATCCCAAGCCCGTGGTTACCGTCGTGATTGCGTCCTCGCGCATCCTCCGACAACATGCTCCTGGTCCGCCGGCTCTCGTCCCGGTGAAACGCGCTTGACCATCCGACTCGCCGATCTCGTGGTGACTGACTTGCAGCGATCCACGTCGGACTCACCACTCACTTCTTCTCGGGCCGTGCATCCTACCCCTCCCCGCGCGGGCCTCTTACTCGGGGAACCGCCCCCACCATCGGGCCGCCGCCACCCTCGCGCGTGGGGATACAGGTTGGACCCCCGGGCCACGCGGTTCCATTACACGTTTCATTAAAAGCGCGCTCCACGTCCGCGCACCGAGTTTGGCCGCGCTAATTTTCGACGCTATCTGCGAATCTGCCCGCCGAGGAATTTCAATATCGGGGAGCAGATTCATTAAGATCGGGATGCTCGTTTTTGAGAAGGTCTTGATTGAAATTAGGGAGGAGGGGTGATTTGGGGGGTCGGGGTGGATTAGGATCGGGGGAATGATCGATTGGCGGCTGGGGAGGGAAGTGGAGGAAGTGAGAGGATGACACCTGTTGCGGCTTCGAATTTGGGATAGGAGTTAGGGAGAGGAGTCCTTGAATGGACTTCTGAAATTGAGATGGTTTCGGATTTGTATTTTGGTTTTGGAAATGCTTTCTTGGGGAAAGAAGAAGTTTTGAGAATTTCTGAAAATCTCTGTGAAGTCTAGGATAGTCCCAATTTTCAGAGATTAGCAGAGATTTTGAGATAAAAATATGGAAGTTCTTTCTTGGAGAAAGAAGAAGTTCTGAAAATTTCTGAAATCTCTGTAAAGACTAGGATAGTCCCAATTTTTAGAGACTTGCAGAGATTTTGAGATAAAAATATGGGAAAGCTCTCAAAATTGGGACTGTCAGAAATTTTCAGAAGTTTTCAGACTTTTTCAGAAGTTATTTTCACCAGGTTCTACATACACCTTTAGGACCAACTTGATAGTATTTCTTGATGGTGCTTTTTCAGACTTTTTCAGAAGTTATTTTTACCAGGTTGTACATACACCTTTAGGACCAACTTGATGGTATTTCTTGATGGTTTTTCAGACTTTTTCAGAGGTAATTTCTACCAGGTTCTTCATACACCTTTAAGGCCAACTTGATGCTGTCTCCTAAATTTGTTTTCTCCGAAATTTGACCTCCCAATTTTTCATTCCGAAACAACGAACCCATAAGTCAATTCATCAAGCAATTTATCAGCCACTTCAGTCAATCCAAACCCGACTCAACAAGTGTCGCCGCAAGCCCACCGCCATAATCTCTGCAGAATGCCAAACAATCGCAGATAAGCGCATATTTGTCTGCCATTGGCTCGCTGGGCAGTCGTCATGAAGCTACCTAGCGATGTTTAGAATACCCACTTCCTCCGCGATCCCATTTCACAAAGAATTAGCAGCGATACTCACGTCCCGACATGTCGAGTCCGGCAGCAGCTGCAGCCACGTATCGCGCCGCTACGCCGCTAGATCGTCCACCGCGCACTACTTTTTGCGCGCCACACACATTCAATATATGCGCCGGCCGCGATTCCGAAAATCGCTAATTCGGGCCGCCTTAATAGCAGCCTAAACCGAATAACTCCCTAGACGCGGTGGCGACTCCGGTGCAATCAACCGCGTGTTTCATAAGGCGAGAAAACGGCAAATTGGACGCACCATCGAGTCCATTAGACTGACTAATGGACTGGGTTTCTTGAGTTCCGCAAAGATAAAGTTGCTAGAGATTTGTTATAGTGGGACTGGAAAGTGGACGTGGGGAATCATTAGGGAATGTTGAGGGAAGATTTAGCTTGAGTTGAATAGTTGGTGAGAAATTCGAGTTGCTGAAACGTAATATGAAAAAAATGTTTTCAATTAATATGAAATTGTAAATTCATAATTTGGTGCAAAGTAGCTGGAGTATGAGTCTGAAGTTTATAAATGGCATTTTTTACAAGAAAAATCTTAATTTCATTTTTGAATAATGAAAATTTTAATTTTCATTTTTAATAATTTCTACTTGCCTATGCAAATAAAATGCAGTCAATGGCATATGGATAGACAGATTATTCTGAAATTCAGTTTCAGCAGATTTTGAACAAATCTGCATAGTTTCAAATAGTTAACTCCTGTTGTTTTCTAATCGAATTTTTGCAAAACAGAAAAAAATTGAAAAAATTATACCTAGGATTCTAGACGATTCCTAGCACGTGGACCCAAAATTCCGATCGTTCGCCCCGTTCTTTTTGCCTCGGAAAATAGCGTTTCACAATGAACATCACGTGCCGAAAAATCGAAACGTTTCATAAATTTTCCATTTTACAGTGACAATGATCGCGCGCCCAATTTCATCCTTTGTCGAGACAATGAGTGAAAGTTCAATTGCACCGGGTTTAGACCAAATCGATGTGGCTCAAGGCCCATTCCTATTTTTTCCTACGCGAGAATCAAGGTCGCGCGCGTCTTTGTACGCCGAATCCGAGAGATTATCTTATTACGAGATTATTAGTGATAACCTGTTTTCTTTTTCCCTTTTTCCCGGGTCTTTTCGAAATTCCGGAGCACAGCGCACGTGAAACTGCGACTCGGCATAAAAAGCGCCGGCAAAAACGGCCAAATGAGTGCGCCGCGGGACCGGATAATTAATCAGAAATCCTACACGGACTTCATCCTCGGACGGGGAACGAGTGTCTCGGCGAAACGCGACTCGCCGGCATCTCGATAAGTTATCGGCGGAAATCGAAACGCCGCCGATTTTCGGGCACCTCGAGCGAACCATTTGCGGAATCGAGAGCGCCGCAGTGCCCTGTCGGAGAAATTTTTTTCGTTTCCCTTTTTCGTTCATTTATTCATTTTTTTGGTTCGTTCGGTACAGGTGAAATTGCTCGACATTATATTTTTCTTAGAAAAACTTATTAGCGACGTCAAAGACACTTTCTGACAGGCAGAAATTGTTATAACCGTTGAATCCGCAAGCCGAAATGTCGGGGAAATTATATGTCTGGCGCTTTTAGTCATACGATCGTTAAATTTGGTCACACGGTGTCGCTTATTATCCCCGACGCTCGTGTGTCAATTTTTCGAGTATTTGCTCGCGGCGCGGCGTAAAAGGGGTATTAATTAAGGCACCGTTTTTCGGACTTTCGCGGTTTAATGAAGTCGATTTCGGGGGGATTGAGTTATGGTTTTTTGTGCAATTTTGGAAGAACTTTTTAAGAAAAATCTCTAAAATACTTTATCCTATCATACGCACATTCATCAATGATGTACTGGAAAAACAATATCGTACAAACTTAGTTTTTGGTACATTTTTCTATATGACACTCTAACATTTTTTAATTATCGTATTGTTATCCACAAAAAGAAAATGTAATCGAACGTATATGTAATAGTATATATACATTGAGAAAACTAAGTGGTAAGAGTTATCACTCACATGGTACGAGATACACTATAGTGTTACAAAGAACAATTTCAAATTGTCAAATGTAAAAACTTTAACACTCAAGTGGTAAAAATTTACCACTAGAAGCAGTAAGAGATTACTACTGAAGCATCGTTCTGCGCTACAAAAAAAGGGGTTTTCAATTTAAACCCTTGATAATCACTTTTCAAAAAAAGTGTTTAATGTAGTGCTTTTCTGAATACGTACAAGTATTTTGATCTGTATCAAATTACTAATTAAAATTTCTCTCAACATATACTATCAGATAAAATGATGAAAGATACTTTGAACACATTATTTAAAAACCATTAAATGCCAAGCATTTTCATTATTTCCGCTAAAATGCAACATAACCTGGATAAGTTTTAAACACATTAAACGTTTAAATTCTAAAGATTTCGATTTTTAGAACGTCAGCTACACTAGAAAAAATACTGCTTATTTCGAGAAATATCCCTATCAGCAAAGAATATTATTTAATATTTCTATAATATTACTGAAATATTATATGTCCTAATAATATTATAGAAATATTAAATAATATTCTTTGCTGATAGGGATGTCTTGAATCGAGACACTTTTGCCGACTACTTTACTAAAGTGTGTTGAAATTAGACACCTGGTTTTCATAGTGTAAACCCCAGTGGTGGGGGTTAGTTTGATAAATTATTTTTTTTTTTAAATTTTTTTTTTGATTTTTTTTTTTTAAAAAATGTTTATAACGATCCATACTTTTATCTTTTTTGAAACTTTTATGGAACTATTTTATGAAGAACAAAATGTATAAAAGTTTCAAAAAGATAAAAGTACGGATCGTAATTCCACCACAGTTTTTACTATGTGTTGAGCTTATTTTTTTTGTCTATCATTAATCCAATAATGGACGAAGTTTATTGTATTAGTATCATATTGTGCTATTAAAATAAATTGGAATTTATGACAGATATCTTAATTTTTAAACATGCCAAATTCAACACAGCTATACGACATGACATCGGTAAAATTTTTAAGTGCATTGATAAAAAAATTCACAAAATGAAGATACTGAAATATTATATTAATTTCAATATATGTATATTAATTTTTAAATCTGTTTATTCATTTTAATGTACCTTAATGAATCTTAAATTAATTTAATATACCATAGTTTAAATTTACAATACACTTGTTTTGTAATGGTATATGAAATTTACAAACATTTCTAATTGTGTGGTTAATTTTTACATCTTGGCACTTCTTTCACTTAGGTGACACTGTTTAGTTCTCTGAGGATAGGGTTAGTACACTAGTGAACAACCATCCTTTAGTGAATTTCCAATTCAATGAAGTTAATTAGAAACACATTTCTTCAAATAATCAGAAAAATTAGTTTCATGAATTCCCGAAAATCCATTAGACTGTATGCGTATTTAATATAATTTAGCATAATATGAGTTGTTTAATATACATAAATTAAACGTAAAGTGCAAGTCATCGAAAGCCTCAATAAGGTAAGGTATTTTCAATGTTGAATATATATCAAATTACAAAGTATTATTTAAAAGATTTTTTTGATTTTTCACAAAACAAAGTTTAATTTAAATATACAATTTGCAAGGTATACATACAAATGAAACACAAAATAAATGTTGAACAAGGCACTGGTACAGTGAGAACTTTATGCGTCAATGAATGTTCAGATATGTTTGCACTATAATATTTTTTATCGAAAAATGCTACAGAACTCAATTTTTCAGGTAAACTGTTATACCCGAAAAATTGGTTATAATAGAATTAAAAGGTTGACAATAATATAATTTTCTGTAAAATTATTTATAAAATTTTTGTTTCCTGATGTTGGTAATGATTTTAATTCGTTAAATTCCTTTAACTCAGTTATAATAATTTTAACAGACATAAATATCCTGGTGCAGTGTGGACATTCATTGGAAGTGGACATCCATTGGTAATATCAGACTTTTGATTTTATTCTACAATTATTACCGTATTTAATTTTAAAACCATTTTTAACAATTATTTGTTCAGTAAGTACAATAATGAAAGACTACAAAAATGATTGCATTCCGGTAATTTTACAAATCGATTATTAATTGTTTACCATAAACTTTTTATTAAAATCTTGTATAGGCCTTCACTAGTGCATTTACAAAAATATGTATGCTTGTATTTTTAATATATTTATCATATACATATCAATAAATACATCAATTATGATACATTTAAATACATATTTGTTGAAAATATCAATGGTAAACCTTTTTTATCATTTTTATCATCACCCTTTAAACATTTGTTTTTTTGCTTTTTGCATTGTTTTCCGCAATGTAATGCAATGCAAAAAGCATTGCAAAGCTTTTCGCAGAAAGTTGCGGATGCAATTTGCTCATGCGTACACGTACATATTTTTATCAACCCACCATATCCAACACAACACACATCATCCAGTGTTTTTCTGAATCCTCATTCACCGGCGTGCGAAAATTTGCGCCAGAAAATCCCCGACTCGGTTTTTTGTAGGAAAAGCCCCTGGAAACACGAGTCATTGTTTATGCAACGCGGCAAATTAGGATGCGGAAAAGCCCCGGCGAGACACGACATACCTTCCGAGCGTGGCAGATACGGATCTCCTCGCGACATGTGAAGCGTCGGCGGAGGTATATATATCGGACGGTGCACATTTGCGCGTCATGACTCCGCGCTACGTAGCAGTTCCGCTGTATTTGTATACGATGCGCCAAGTGAGTCACATTATTGGCGCATTATATATATATATACACGGGTATATGCCGACATATCAGCTCTCGTTGCCGGAGTAATGATTCATTTACGAGAAAATTGGATATGATGTAAACGCGATATCGCCGCGGGTCATTACGCTGATACGTTGCGATTATTCGCTACCGAAATCCGAGCCGATCGGTTACGGCGGAGGACCAAGTGTGGGTCAGCTGGTGATCTGTATGTTATCGAAATGTGTTGATGTATTTGCGAATTATCCAGGCGAAGATATAGATATAGATATGGATCTAGATCTACAGGTCTATACATGATTTGTAGTAATAGAGATGTTGTGAATCATAAGTTGTGATGTTTCAGAGAACTCTGTTAGTGATGGAAAGATGTGAGTTACCGGATAAATGTTGCAGGATGATGTAATCAGATTAGCTTGCATTGTTTCAATTCCAATGCCGCGATCTTAGCTCATAAGAAGTTTCCGCAATTTCTCTGCACGGGCTTTGTTTACAAACATTAAAGGGTCCGTTTGTTTACAAACACAAACTCCTCTAGTTGTCCTTGGAAATGTTTGAAAACACACCGACTCATTGACAACAAACATACTCCCTTGTAACTCTTTGTTTATAAACAAAGTAAACAAAGCTACTAACTAACGAAACTAACAAAACTAACAAAACTAACACACTTAAAAAAACTAACAAAACATCAAAGAGTCCATTTGTTTACAAACACAAACTCCTTTATTTACCCCACAATTGTTTGTAAACTCTCCGACTCAATGTCAACAAACAAACTCTTTGTTTACAAACACCAAAGTCACCGAGCTTTGTTTACACCGACAAGACAAGACAAACCAAGTCACTCTAGGTTTACACACTAAAAAGTCAACAAAGCCAAAATCCCATCAATAACTCGTTTGGCATGCCGAAACTCGGTCCGGAAAACAGGTATGCCCTCCGGACCGCATATTTCCCGCGTCACTGATCTAACACCTCGCACAGGCAACTAATATCCTTTCTCGTGGGGCGCGCACGAGATTCGCCAAGCCGAAAACACGAAAAACCGTTAGTCGAAATGTCGTGTTATGAAAATAAGAGGTCGCAAAGAAGAGGCCGGTCTGGGCCGGAGTTTAATTGCCGTCGGGACGATTCGGCCTGGTTGCGAGTGCAGGCGCACAATTAGGCGCGGCCGTTGGGGCCCCGAATTTGTTTGACCGTGTGCGTTTGAAAGGTCAATGAAGCGCCCGCGCGCCGACGGAAATACGTGCGAAGTACAGAATGGCTATTGGCGCAGGAATCCGTCGGTTTCTCAAACGTTTTCTTATCTGATCCGCCGGCGAACACGGGACACCGTGATCTCGTTGTCAAACTCGCTCTATTCCGAGGCGGCCCCCCCGCGGCGCCTGCGCCATTGTTACTGGGGCCCGTTCGCCGGGACTCCCTCTCTTCTTTCATATTCCTCGAAAACTATTGAGCGGCTATAACTTATTAATATTTGGAGGAAAGTCCTCCGGTGGCGCGCCCTCCGAACCTTTTTTTCGCCCCCCCCACCCTCATAGGAGCGCTGTCTCTGTCGCGGCGACCATTTTTATTCCACGGCGGAGTACCAATTCCAAAGGGTCACCTTCGTTTCCATATTCTCCCGTGGGAACAGGCACAAAAACCCGAGCCAGCGAGAGGAAAGAAAACGAGTCACAAAGAAAACACACTGAGGACGAATCGCGCGAAAGACGAGAGCACCAGTTTCCAGGAAGAATTTCTTGTGAAACAGCGTCTACTTTGTTGAGATAACTCCGAGGGAATCGCTCCGCGGATGCATTGGGGGCCCGATTCCTGCGGGACCGGGTTTTTTAGGGAAAGCGGTCAAAGTTACTCCGGACGATAAATTGGTGGAGATGTTGGCATTGGGTGAATGATTTGCATACACGAGAAGAGAAAAGAGTTTTCAAGTTTGGATGCGGGTTATTGGTAGTCGATTGCAATTTTAAGGGAATTCAGTCGAAAAGAAAACTAACAAAACTAACAAAACTAACAAAACTAACAAAACTAACAAAACTAACGAAACTAACAAAACTAACGAAACT
>JABFPB010003175.1:0-17775 GCA_022817645.1 Ceratoteleas bidentatus | reverse complement strand
ATGACTGAATTTTTCAGTTAAATTGACTGAAAAATTCAGTTTCATTAACTGAATTTCTATTCAACTGATATTTTCGTATCAGTTTAACTGACGCGATTTCTCTCAGTGCAATTGGAAACAAATATTTTTTAACAAACAAGCCTAATGTTCTAAAATTACTTTCTGCGATATAAAATTCGATTTGACACCAAAAAAATGTTTGAGCATCTTACCACCTTGAATTTTCTAGAACATTCACTTTTCGACTACTTTCTCCTGAAAATGCACTTTCTTACCTCCACAATGCAGTCATACAGTGCAAGTACAATAAATACTCGCCGACATTCTGTGCCGAAAATCAATACCTCAACTTTAATTTTGATCTCGACGTTTGAACTATTTAATACACGACTTGACAATTCCGACGAACCCCTCGGGACCGCCGTTACCCATTTTTCCGGTTCGCCGCGATCGAAAATGCACGATCGCCCACATTATGATTATCGCCGTAACTTCGGATCAACCGAAAAACGTCGCGCAAAAATCGTCGGGCTAATTTCCGATGGCAAAATTGCGCTAATTGAACGTATCCGTTCGTCGCGCGCGCTTTTTCGCGAAAACGTCTTTGACGGAAAACCGATCGCGCAAGACGAAACGAAAAAATAAAAATCCATCGAAAACCGACTAACCGCTTTTCTGCATTAATCATCGCGCTTGTTTATTCAAAAGGAAGCGACCGATCTTGATCGCTGTAACTTATTCGGTGAATCATTCACCGCAATTCGAAACAGACGCTTATCGGGTTTCGATTAAGGCGCCGAAATTCAATGATTATTCATACGGCGCGGACAAAAACGGCGCTGAAAAATTGAGCGCCAAAGATCGCCGGGTCAGCACAAAAATATTTCGTCTCATTAGCCGCGTTATTATTGTTGTGAATCGCGCGCGCGAAATTTAGATCGATCAATTCGCGACGTCCGCGCGGTGAATGGCGACAGTTTTTACGCCAGATCATTCGCGCGCTGAAATATTCAGCGCCGCGCTGTTTTTCCGTCAAATTATTCCGCCGATTATCCACCGCGGTATTTTGGCCGCGCGCGACATAAAATGTAGGTTGAAGGGATATTTTATTTTGCGCGCTCAATATTTCACGCGATGTGCTTATAATTAGTGGCGCAGTAATCGACGCGAAAATAAACCGTGTGTCGAACAACGATCATTTCCTGTCTGAATAAGTAAGTGGGCAAAAGTTGCGCTGTGAATTAAGGTGGGACTGCAGTGACCGACGTCCTCGGAGGTTAATGTTCTTTTTTTTGTTATAATGAATTTTGTCCCTCAAATTTAATTTGGGAGACAGGTCGGGAAATCAATCAATTTCGATGAATCGTTCTAAAACTGTTCATAGTAACATTAGTCAGTGTCCTAAGAATTTATTGGATCTGTTTTTCGTTATTTGACAAATAATTTTCTTATAAATAATATAACATTGACATGTATAAAATTTAGTTTAAGAAATTCTCTCGTATAGTAACATTTTGAAATTATTTTGGAATGTAGTTTTTTCATTCATATTTGATAATTGCGACTTAATGAGGAAATTACCTAAACATATCCATTTCTTAATGATACATATTTTAATTTTTTGTCAGGTGATAGCTACTTGTTTGACATACGCCCTGTTTAAATTAAAAAAAAATCTGTAATGATTCGATTTGCGATAGTCCTACTTAAAGAGGGGGCGGCGATCGAACGGTTTCGCGCGATCCGTCGTCGTTTTGAGAGCCCGAATTGATGACGACGATTTTTCGTCGCGCGACTGATTAATGTCGGCGTTCGGTCGCGTCAACCGGGCGATGACGAAGAAGGTTTTTTTGGGACGCGTAATGTGGCCGGTAAATTTTATTCGGGAATGTTTAGGCGGCCGATTCGTTATGACGAGTGTTTGTGTCGGAGTCTGCGGGACGTGACTCGTTTTTCAATTAAACGGCGCCCGAAATAGGCGCGGAAGTTTTTTGCGAATTTCATTTGGATTTGAGGGGATTTCAAATTTATCGAGGAATCAGTAAAATTCCGAACAGCTTACGTCCTGCACTGTAAGTGTCAAAAAGTGGCGAAGCAAAATATGTCAACGTTAAAATAGACTCTCAACATTTCCACTCGAATGCTTTGAAACATCAATAATGAAAAATGGTAAAATGGAGACAAAGTAGTGCAGAAGTGTGAATGTAATTCAGATTACGCCAATTAAGAATATCTTATGAATTAACATTTCTATCAGATCTATAAATAAATAAATGAAAAGTTACACTTTTCAATCAGTCATCACTTATGATACCAATAAATGGCACAAGTGTCATCATAAGTGTTAACTCTTCAATTGTTAACTTAAAACAATTTCATCCTTCACTCTAAAAGCATTTTTCCTAAACGTTTTTGATCATACACTTCTCTTTTTTTCCCTCTCCATAATTCCAAAATTTAACAAATTACTTAACCTCAAAATATTCCAAACCCGTTGCAACTCTCCTCGAATACCTAATCGGCGTGACTCCAGATGCGAAATGCGACAAGTGTCAATACTCCTACGCACGAGTCTCGACTTTTTTGCAATTCCTTTTCCGCGGCGCTCGTTAAAGCCAGGACGACGAAGACGCCGCAGCCTCGCTCCCGTTCTTTTTTCTCTCTCCCCCCGCGCCCTCTCTTCTCGGCGCGTCGCAATTAATATCCTTCCCGCGACGACCTCGATCCGCGCGGTGCACCTGGTTCTCATCACGCGAGATCTCATCAGCCGTGACAGCGGGCGAAAATCGGCCGACTGCTATTTATTTTCAGATCGGCTCCTTCGCCTCCTTTTACCCCCCTGCCCCCTTTAAGTCACATCGATTATCGTTTTCACCAGATAACCACTAAGTGTAGTCACTGATTCAGGGCACCCACAAGTTCAATCGAAAAATTGCAAAAAAGAAAGAATTAAAAAGAATCTTTTCGATTTAAATTTCCTAACTGTAAAGAAAAAACAATGAGTCAACCATTTTTTCAAAAGGACTTTTCGCCTTTTTCTTATATGTAAACAAAGATTTAATTACAAACAGAAAGAAAGGAAACAAAGGTTTATTTATCAATTTTGTATCAAAGCATTGTTTACAAATAAAACTATAAACAAATCCTTAATCACAACAAAATAGTAAACAAAGACCTATCAAGAAAAAATACTTGTAAACAAAGGTCTGTTTACAAAGAAAACATACAATTATTTTTTCCGGCTTGACTGTGGTTGGATAATTTTGTAAATTCAATCGATCTCCTTGCAACTCCGCCGACAGGTGGCGCTGTGTCGAAACCTCGCGCTGTTCTCGCAATCAACACGCGCATGTCGCCGAATCGAGCGGGTTTCGGTTAATTCGAAGTTGTCGGGGTCGACATTCACGCGGTGGAACACGACATCGAAGCTGCCGGTTAAGAAACGTAGAAGAAGACGCGGAGGGGTAGTAGACGACGCGCCGCGAGAAAGGTTAAGTAGAGAAGAGGACTTGTCTGTTCTGTCCATCACATTGCCGGCGTCAGATTATCGTTCTGACACTTTCCGAGTTATTCCGGGCGCGTGTGTGTGCGTGTGTCCGTGACTGAGGGGTGGTGTGTATGGGTGTGTCGGTGTCGGCCGATAGGTCGGCTTCTTCAACGTGCCATAAAAGTCTCATTTCTGGACATTTAGCTGTATTTCGATCAAGCTTCGCCAATCAATATAGCTCGGCGTTTATTAAGTCCCCGCGCTCCTGGGATTATGGCAGATGGTGATGTGAATGAAGTATATTGGGTTTCGTTGTTTGAGATGAGGGATGGTTTGAATCTTGAAATGATCCTGGGAGTAAATGATGGAAATTTTGATGGTTCCTCAGAGGAGGAAGGGGAAGCTGGTTCGAAATGGTGGGGGGAGTTTAGCACTGAGTGGACTTAAGGGAGGAAGAGCTGGCAGAAGTTGGTTTTAGAGGTTTTCCAGTGAATTTTGGAAACTAAAACTAAGTTTCTGGTTTAAAATTAAAAAGCGAGAAACTAATTTGTTTGATTTTTCATATTCTCATAGATCTTATCTTCCCGCTCGGAATTCAAACTATAGGCTCGAAAACTTAATGAATGTGTTCCCTAAGTTTTCTTCAAATCTGTTTAGTAGATATGTAATTAACCAGCTTATAGTAAAGATTCACATGTTAATACTATAAAAACATATTCGCTGTTTGATGAGGTTCCTGGTGCATTTTCAGAAATGTAATTTCAATCAACTTTAGGATCTTCCTACTTGGTGAAGATCCTTGAACTTGATGTCAAATACCTAAACTGTCTCCTTCTTGCCTGAAAATCAAAATTCTCTCGAGAAAGGCTGCAAAAATGTGGACAGCGGCAGCCAAACTAGTCAAAAGGACAAAAAACAGGCATTAAGGTGACTCGAGTGCCTTAATTCGCTGCCTCTCGGAACGTCATTCGGGCTGACGGCCATTGTGAATCGTTAGTCGATCTCCGGCGGCCGGATCGTGAAACTTGCACGTCACGATTCGTCTCATCGTGAGTGTCTTTCGGGCGCTCGATCACGAATATGACGTGACGTCTCGGCGACTAGTTTGGCCGGTGTCGATCAAATTTCCGATCCCAAGGCCGACTAGTGAGACAAAGCTGGCTCGTTTTTTCGCCTCGATTAGCGTCTTTGTCTTCGATCCGCCAGTCACGCGTGCGATGACACGAAAACGAACAAGCGAAACGGAAAAACCGCTTTTGCCGCCACGAACTCGTCGGGATAATGCACCGAACGTCCGATAATAATTCGGCACCGCGTCGATGGCGAATTTTTTCCGCGTGCACGAGTGTAGCGAGCTCGACATCCGCTTAATAAATGATTCGCTCGCAGCGTGCCGCGAAATTATGCAAAAATTGTATTTATGAGCTAAGTTATTGCGGCAGTCAAGTAGGTTAAAGGTATAATGAAAAGTTGAAAACTGTGTCATACGCTGCGGCACTTTATTTTTGTGCGGCGCATTTTTCAGTTTTCGCCGCGTGAAACATTTATTAGCGAAGTTGATTTGTAAGTTCGAACTGTGCTGCGACGATGGCATTGACGATTTCTTTTAAGTCGATTAGACGGTACTTTAACATTTGACTAACGCGTTTTCAAGACGTTGCCAACAGACACGATGTTTGAGTGGAAACATTAAACTTACCGTTCTGTATAAGAATCTGAATGAAAAGAAGGAATATGAACAAATTTAAACCAGTTTTTGTTCTGTAAAAGTTGGTTTAATAGTTTTCCTTTTCCTTTTTTATTTCTCCTGATTTTTACTTTGTTGAAAATGTCGAATTTTCAAAAATTTGTCAATTTCAACATTTTTGACAATTTTGTTAAACTTTTATTTTTTTATTTGGTCAACTTTTGACATTTCTTATAATTCTATCAAATGTTGAAAATTTGGACAATTTTGACATTTTTGACAATTCTATTAAATATTGAAAATTTGGTCCATATTGACATTTTTTACAATATTCTCAAATTCTGACATTCACAATTTTGACATGATTATAATTTTAACAAATTTTAAAATTTCTTAAAATTTTGTCAAATTTGACACTTTCTTAATTTTGTCAAATTTTATTAGCAGATCGAATGTTGTGAAACAATGTCCGAAATTGAGTTCAAATTTCACATATGACAATATCAAAAAGCTATTTTCAAATATCTGAACAATATTTTTCTCGTGATAATTCATTATATACTTAATTACATCCACAGTCAAGTTTTTAAATTAAGAAAGTAATTAAAATTAACATATACGACGAGACTGACAGTTTTTAAAAATGTTTCTCGCTTTCGACATAAAGATAAGAGGACATTGGCGCATTCGACGATCATCGTTTACACACTTGAACCAACGTCTATTTACATCGTAATAGCTCTTAAATTAAAATTCGTTCATATTGATTCATCACATAAACAAAATCTATGAAAAATGTTTGTAAATAATGTCTTGTTTTCAAACAAGTTGCATCAAAATAAAGTTGTGTCAACACTCAGATAATATCTAAATGAAAATAAATACTGTTGACTCACAAGCTTTATGTCAACCAAAATCTATGCTAAAAAACTTACAAACAAAACGATACACTTAGAAAAATAATTTATTAAGTTTGACTAAATAATTTGGTTAAATTAATTTATTAATATCGAAGATATTTTTTGGTTAATCTAAATAAATATTTGGTTGAATTGACCAAATTTTAACCAGTTAATTTTCGTCAATCCAACCAAAATTTGGTTAAGATAACCAAACATTTTTCTGACTGTAAGATCAAATTATTATGAAAAAAATTGAACAAAAACTTATAAACAAGAAAGAAAGCATTCCCTTTCTCCATTTTCAAAACTTTTATCCAAATTACTGTCGCAACCCAGAAAAATCGTCCTTCAGTATGACCCCTCTTTTTCCTTCAGACCATGTGTCATTAGTCTAACCTATTCCGATACGATTCCAGCAAATCAGCGATCTGTTAATTCGATCGCGCGACAAAGTCAGCATTTTTGCGCGAGCCCACAATGGCCCGAATAAACATCGTTTTTCGACCGTAATGTGGCGTCATCGGGAGCAAGGAGTCCATTAACAGTGACGCCGGGCTCCCGGCCGATGATAATTAACCTGGCATCGCCGGTCGAATACGAAATACGAATCGTCATGGCCGGCGATCAAAAGCCGCGGCCGTAAAATGGAAATAATTCGATAGAGAAAAGCGAGCAGTGCGGGGGGAGGGCGCAGCGCGGCGCTGTATAATGATGCGGCGATATGTCCTCGAGCGCGTACGTCCCGTTTTTTCGCCCGAAAGGTAATCCAATCGAGTACGATGATTGAATTATTAATTGAATGACGCGCGTGGCTCGGGTCACACGCGAGCGTCACTTCCTGTATCCGCTGAAAAGCCTTTGTCCGCGCGCAGTTTCGCAGCGCTTGCCTTTCATTTGCGGATCGCTGCCCCCTCCCCCCGGCGGCGCCCCGACCCCGCTAATTACCCGGACCGTATAATTGTCGCCCAATTTCCGCAAAAAGTGTCGTGCGCGCGTTCTTTCGCCGCACGTTAATTCCATTATGCGGCGCACTTGTTTGCGAAATCGCGGATTTCCGATTGCCACTTTTTTTTCGTCGCCCCAATTGATCGCAAGGCAATTTTCCCCCTAAAGGCCCTGGTGATTTTCGACGGGATAACCTTGATTTTTTTGTTTTGTTCACAAACGAATGTTTGTAAACAAAGGTTTTTTCTTATTTGTCATGTAAACAAACATGTACTCACATTGAGAATATTTGTGACCGAAGACAACATTTTTTGTCAACAAAAAAGTTGTCTATGTAACTTTCTTATAGTTAGAGTGTTTATTTACTTATTTAATATGTAAAGAAAATTTTGTTTACGGTGCGAATGTTTGCAAACAAAGATTTGTCACCGCAAACGTTTTTCTGATACCTTTGTTATGATTAGTATGTATTTATTACTTATTTGTTATGTAAACAAACATCTGTTTACATTATGATTGTAAACAAAGCCTTGTTTTGTAAACAACCGCCACGAAAACAAAGGTGTCAGCATATAAACAGGTTCACGGTTCCTTTGTTATGGTTATGAAGTATGGTCAGGAACTATGTGCCGCGGCCGAATTTTCGGCCATTTAATTAACCGGACCCCAGCTAATTGAAATACTTTCGAAACGTCGCCGACTAATGAAATATTTCACGTCTTTTGGCGCGTTACGCAATTTTCGACATTATGTCGTGCGCGTTACAGCGGTAATTCAATTATTTGTACGACGCCCGAAACGACCGACTGTCTTCGATAATTATTGAGATAACACCGGGCCGTCTTTGGCGCTAATTAAATCGCCGCACAATTGCACCGGCCTTTTTTTTGCTTCGCGCGCAAATTGCCTCGCGTGTCTTCGGCCGTTTTCGTTTGGGAAAAACAAGAGAAAAAGCGCTTGCGAAAAGTCGAACGCATCAGTCGGAAAGTTCACGCCAACCCGTCCTGGCATGTGTCGCACGTTAGAGAAAGTTCGAGGAAGTATCGGCCAATGATTTATCCGCATGCAGTTGCACGTTGTCGCGCATTTACATGCGACCGTTCTAATCGCACTTGTTTCTCTGTTGCAGGTAAGCAAGAACGACCGAGCCGTCGACGTTTGAGCGTTTAATTAGCCCGCAACGGCGAATCTGTGAGTAAATTATGCTTCGGCCAAACGCACGCCAGAATCGAGTTTGCTGATTGCACCACCAGGTGGAGGGGTTTTAATTTTACCACAATGCCCTAAGGGTTCCCTTACCAAAATTTCGAGATTTTGGAAATATTACTCTACTTAGTTAGGTAGGTTTGGAGGCCTTAATGTGTGGTCGAGATTTCTGAGGAACTTACGGAAGAATTTTGACGGAATTTCAGGAAGTTATTGAGGTGGTTTCTAGATTTGTTTTGACGTAGTGTCAAGTCGAGAAAACGAGATTTTACAAGTAATGTTTAATGTCAATGATACAGAGTTGTAGAAAGGGCTGAACTACTTTGGTCAAAGTGTCACCACTCTGACACTTCTTTCGATATTCAAACTTCCCTATGTCTGACGATAGCCAGACATCTACAGATTACTCAAATCAAAACCTTTTCAATTTCGGTGCACCCTAACGAGAGATATTACTCCTACCACAAGACGTGCCTGGGTACGAAATCAATGCCCATAAGAGAATCCTCTACATTTCTTAATGAACTGCATTTCTAAACACTCCTCACACCTATCCAGCCAAACTAGCCTCAGATAGGAGCACGACCTTCCCTACCCGAAATCTCGAACGCCATAAATCCGGCGGACTTGCTCGATGCCCGGCTAATGAAACGAAAAGCAGCGTCGCTAATTTAAGGCTCCGCGAACACGCGGCTGAAATAAGTCGCGCCGGGGAATATCTCATGATTAGGCGTCGGACTATTTTTCTCGGTGCATTAGGGGCGCCTAAGCTCATTACGCATGTTAATAACGGCGCCGGGAAATGCATGTACATAGGGTGCGGGGGTCGTGGCAGCCGGGGGTGGCGGCGGCGTTGATGAAGTTGACCCGCGACGTGTAATAAGGGTCGCCGAGAGACGACGTGGACGGACGCGGGTAGGGGGACCGGGTGAGCTTGACAAGCTGAGTAAACCTGTCGGGGTGGGTCGCGACTGGGTGGGCGGACGTGCCGCGCCGTCTTGCCCCGCCGCGGCATAGACTTACCCCTTCGTCCGAACGAGACGAAGACCGACCGATCGCCACTGGCTCGGGCTCCATTGTTGTTGTTATTAAAGGGGACGCGGGGGCACGCTGACGGAAAGGAAGGCGGCGTCTGCAGGTGACAGATGAAACAGTCTCCGTCTCGCTCGCGCTGCCGCACCTTTGTCATTCCGCTGGCTTTCGTTACTACGTTACCGCTTCCCGACTGCGCGGCTGCCAACCCTTGAATCGACGGACGAAGCCGCTGATGGCTTCGTCGTTATTCGACGAAGCGGCCTTTCCGGACAGACGGACGTTCCGAGGCCAGTTTGCAAAATGGGGAAAGATTGGACCTGGGAGAGATTAGAGGGGCTGGGGGTCCTCTGGGATTAGGGTCTGACTTGGAAGAGGTTCGGGGATGGGGCGATTTGCTTATGATAGGTGTAATCCGGTGTTTTAGGGGTGTTTCGAGTGGGGGATTGGGAGAAAAAAGGGGTTTCAAGAGGCTGGGGAAGGTTAATCCAGATTGTGTAGCTGGAGTCTGAAAAAGCTTTGAGGTTTGGTCATTGCTGAGGAAGGGTTGGGGAGATTTTGAGGAAAATTTTGCAAGATTTTATCTGATGAAGACGAGAGATAGAGGTGCATCCGAGAAAAGTTGATCTGAATTGAGATATTATCTAGTTTCATTAGGATGTCGTGGACCAGTTTGATCAAAGCATCATTGGATGGCCTTTTTTTCAATTCTACTTAGACTATAGCAAATATTATATACAGATCACTGAAATCGGAACCTGGCACCGTCTCCTGCGATCAGTTTAGAAATCGCTGCACCAACTCCAAACATTTCAATATTTCCCAACAAAAAATTCCTAAAAACTTCGCACAACCCACTCGACAATCACCGAAAAATTTCATCCGAAAATCCCCCTCACCCCCTCCTAAAAATTACTAAACGTCGCTTCCCGTGACTTACACTCAACAACGATCAATCCCCGCACCGGAATTCCGTCTTTCCCAACTACTCAGAATCGCGAACGAAAAACTGCCCCAAAACTACCGCTCCGAATCGCTTCGGCAAGAAATCCGCATTTCCATCGCGACGGGCTTTCGATTCGTTCGGTCGACATTCTCTCATACCTCGGCGGACATGCGAGGTCAGAAATTTGTCAATATAAAAAGCGCTGGCATTTGCGCGCGTCTTTTCGCCGTCTTTCAACACTCCGCTGGAAACCTGTTTTATCGGGGCCCGCGACACGATCGGCCGAGGCAACCAACACGGCCGACACGAGCGACGTCTGTCTGCCGATGAGTGATACCAAGCGCAGGCAGATCAATCATTGGCTCGTCGTCAAAGTTGACGGGCATACAAGCACTTTTCCAGATCAGCCGGACCGATAACGCGACATTTTTCATCGGCACGAAAAAAAGGCTGCGACTTATCTGCGATTAAGGCCGCGTCGATCCGCGCGCCATCTGTACGTCACGGGTCGCGCAGACCCGGCACCGCAGGTAAATAGCGTTTTTCAATTAAATTTGCGGACGCGGCGTCACGGAACATTTCTCGGAGTCGCGTGTCGACCTCGTTTGCCGCGCATCAAAATGCACGTCAGCGGCCGAAGAAATTACGACGAATCAAACGGACGGACAGCTCGAAGAAAGCAGAAACCCGTCGGCTTATCGTCGACATTTTTTACAACCGGCTGAGCAGCGAGGCATGGGGACATTTGGATGAATTTAGCCAAGGTACTGAGAAAGGTCGGTTAGGGTCGGAGGAAGCTTTGAGGAGTGGTTGGGGTTTTTAGGAAACAGTTGAGAATATTTTGAGGAAATTTTGTGAAATTGTTTTGGAGGAATACAGGCATGTTTTTATATAACTCATCACTTTTTCGGTAAAAAATGACGTTTTTCAAATTTTTTCGAGGGAACACGTGATAAATAACGGATGTTTGTGTGATGGTCGCCTTCAGACAACCGGCGTATCCCTGAATCTGCCAATAAGTTGTAAAAAACTGATCCGGAAGAGTCTTAAGTATCGAAAATGGCACTTTTTCGGTAAAAAATGACGTTTTTCAAATTTTTTCGAGGGTTTAGGCATCGGTTATTTAGGAACGTGCTAAATAACCGATGTTTGTGTGATGGAATTAGAACCATTGGTTAAGATGATCCTGAGAAAAGGTGAATTGAGATATCTGCTTTTATTTAGAAGAGATACATTTTTTGGTCTAACTCGCACCATAGGGTTACTTGTTTAGATATTACATTTCTTCCACGTCAGACGATAGGTAAGATCTTACAGATTACGCAGATTGTCCACTTTTTTATTTCGGTGCTCTATAATGATAGTTGTTACGTTTACCGCAGCATATCTCTGGGTATACTTTACCTGTAATCGATTTAGAAATCAGTCTTTTTCTGCATTTCGTGGAAAAAAATTGTCTTCCTTCAATCTTTTGAATAAAAATTTCTCCAAAACGCCATCTCTATGGAGAAACGATCAGTTAGTAGTAACTGCGAAAGTTGAGGCTGTAGATCGACTGGGAAGGTGTCGATTCGCGCGTTTCCGCAGGTAATAACGTGTCGTACATTACGATTCCGGGTAACAATGTACGAGCGCGAAATTTGTTGCGCGGCACTAAATACGTATTATTCACGCGGGTTATCGCGCCACGCTTTAGCATATTAATTGCGCCCATAAGTCGGCGCGGATTTACGCGACTACCTAGCGCAAATATCAGCCGACTTTTCCGTGGCTGTCGCGCATTAGAAATCGAACGCCAATTGTCTTTCGCGGTTGCTCCAAGCGGCATAACGTGACTGCCCGATAAACAATAAGCTAATGTTTGGTCTTGTAATTGTGAAATTCGGTCGAACCGACGACTGCAGTCGCAACTGCTTTTTTGCTGCCGTTATTTACGTCTTCTTGTCCTGATATTTTTATCCTCTTGTCAGCTCAATGGACAAGCTTTTCTCGCAGTTTTGTCCGTCGATTACTCCATCTTTATTCGTATTCGATACACAAATGCAGTCATTTACACCGAGCCGGAAAGTTCTTCATTTTCGACTGACCATGGAAGACAATGGCTCCGATTTTTTTACTCCCACCTTCCTCGGTAATGAATTCATTATTGTCACTCGCAAAATAAAGAGCCATCATTTTACCTTTCGAAATCGACGTCCCATTCAACGTCTAGGCAAACAATCGGGCAATTCCTTTTCGACTGCGATTGCGTTTCAGGACCGACTCGTCAATAAGCGGACCGGCCTGTCGCAGGCCAGATTTCGCCGTGCGGAACAACGCGAAAAGCAATAAGACGAACCGAGTGACTAGTTGTCTTTGCGTCAGCGAGGCTTCACCTTCGAATGGCAGTTTCCGGCAAGACAAAATCCGCCGGCCGTTGAATATGCAATGAGCCGCAACTCGCTTTGCTTCCACGTCGATCTGTTCTTTCGAGTTTTTGCGGCCACCTCAGCTCCCACCCCCCACCCCGCACTTCCGACAATGTCCGATCCGATATTGCCTCCTGTCCATCTGCCGACGCGCGCTCTAATCCGCCACCGTTTCCCTCCAATTCGCGGGCTTTGTTTCTTCGTCGCTTCGCAGCGTTATTACGTCCGAAAGTAAAGTCCAACGTTTTCCGAGTCGGAAAGTCGATTTTGGAATATTCGCGACATTTGGACGATTTGGGGGGTTAGATCGGGAGATACAGGGTTTTAGATGTCGAATTTGGGAGTTTTGAAAGGATTTTGACTAATTTCCATTTCAACACCACGAAACATCGCGCGTTTATCGAATTTAGAGTTTTTGGCGGAAAATCACCGTAATTATCGTGGGACAACGATCGTTAGCAAAAAAGGCTGGAGGTCGCGATGAATAATCGAGCGGACTAAAAGTGTTTATTTAGTTAATCCAAGAACATTAACGCGTTCAGTTAAACAAATATCCGATTCACCGAGTAATTGATTTGCGCGCCCCTGTCGAACAATGCTCGGTGGCGGTCGCGCGCGTGTTTCGCTGTCGATGCGGCCGCGCTGATTTCTTTGTCGGCGCACTTTTCATTTATTATTCAAATTATCAAAAATTAACCGATCGCCGCCGCGATAGCGCGCTTTTATGGCGACGTCAGCCGCGTGACAAACGCAACCCCCGGCGTTGTTATCGCAATTGTTAATGCCAGGCGATTTCGGCGGGATGCAGTTACGCCCCGGAAAGGGCTCGAATTTTCGAACTCCAATTTTAAATCCAGCTAGGCATTTGATGCCACCAACTCCAAACCACTAATTCACTAAAACTAATATTGCCAATATAGTGACAGCGACGTGCCAAAACATACTGACGACTAAAATGGAAATGAAGAGTATTTCACATAGGGTAAACCCACGATATAGGGTACCCTATATTTTTAAAGTCAACTCCCTGTCAAATGCAAAATTGTGTTATATCAATCGTATTTTCACTCGGAAAATTCGCGACAAACAAAGCCAGATAATCCGCCAGATGAAGAAGGACAGTAAGACGCTCGAATTCCGGCTGGGTGGCGGGTCGGGGGAGGGGGGGGGGGTCTCTGACGTCCAGCGTACTGTCCGAAGCTGGACGCCCAGGCGTCGTCGCCGTTTGCGGCATTGATCTGTTGGTCTTGATATCGGCAGGGTGATGAGCGGGGATGAAAGGTACGGAGGGCGCCCGGATTTGCCCCGACTTCGCGTGGACCTATATCTGCAGTTATATCTATAACTGTACACACACACACATACACACACATACACACAGAGCCAGAGACGCGCTGCGAGGACTTTCGAGCGCCGGAATAACTTGGAAAAAAGCGTCCAGAGACGTGCGTCTACGTCGGACCTGTCACTCCGCAAGACACCTCGTCATCTCGCGTCCGAGACTCGTTACTTCAGCGACGGCTTACACTTTTCCGGCCAAATTACCGAGCGTTCCATTCGCGCGCTCTTCTCCCGCCAAAAGAACCAATTATCGCGAAAATGTGCCGCGCGGAAACCGCTCGACAAAACAGTGGGATAGGCATGGTGAGAGAGGTCAAAAGACAATTTTCTTGGTGGGATTTGTTAGAGGATGAAGTTGAAATCATGGAAACGGGGTTTGAGGATTATTAATGCGGTTTAAGACAAGGCAATGCCAGTTTTTTGGATAAAGTAGTATGATTAAAGCATGATTAAAAATTTCGAATAAAACAAAGTGATTAGTCTGATGAAAACAGTTGCAAAACGATCATTTGACTTTGTATTTGTTAGAAACGCAATTTTGGATCATGAAAACGAGATCTGACAAGATAAGACAGTGTAGTAAGTGCCATGACAAAAATCAGACGACAATTTTTCTGTCTAAGATTTTATAGAAAACGAATTTGGAATCATGGAAACGGGGTCTGAGGATCATTAATTACCATTCTGGAGTGTTTAAGGGGGGAAGTACAATTAGAAGGCCTAAAATTAGGCCTATCTTTGGGAGTGGATTGCAAGTAGGGAAATGAACAAAACTTAGCGGATTTTTTTGCATCTTGTTGGGCATTTAATGTAGATTAAAAACTGTATCATTTTTAAAAAAATGTTATAATGTTGTCGAGTTATTATAAATAATGTGAAGTCAAGTTTTGAGAGAAGCACTTTGCGCCGTGCAGTCCCCAGGTCCAGGATCACGTCTGAAACAAAAAATAGCAACATGTCTTTAAAGTTAAAAGTACAGCGCACAACATGAATTAAATTATATGTGAAAATATTTTTTTTCATAAAAAAATTTGAAGTATAAAAAAATTTCCAAAAACCCTATTTTTTCTTTGACTTTGTTCATACAAAAAACGTTTTAACAAAAAACGTTTTAACAAACAAATATAAAAAATCCTTCTATTCATGTTGTGGAGAATTCAATTACGAACATCGGACTCAAAGTCGCAATCGATTTGAATGAAATCTGTGACCTGTACATTGCACGGCGATGTTGAAAACTTTTCAGGAGAAGCGTTTAAAGTTTCAACTTTGTAAAAAAGTAATTTCCACTCACTCAAATTGGCTGAAACTTCAGCTATTCCTGGGCCATAGCAGATGTTTTCCGTCTCAATAAACGGCCACACAGGACCTTCTTCCGATCCCGGGGTCGAAGATCGTCCTCTGGATCGGTTCAGCGCGCCTCACGCGCACTTCAGCCGTTTGACAAGCACTCACTAAAATGGTTATAACTTTGTAAAGAAGTTCCGGACGGCTTTGTGCTTTTGAGGACATATTCCCAGATGAATTTGAAGTAGTTTAAAGCAAAAAAAATTTTTTCGAAAAACAAATTTTTCTAATTGTACTTCCCCCTTAAACTACCGGATAATATTGTGGATCAAAACCAATTAATTTGCGCGTTTCAACAGAAAGAGCATCCCGAAGGGTTCGATCAGTTCTTTGAGGAGTTCCAACTCGAGAAGTTCAACCAATATCTAGAAAACGTGACCGAGCGGGTCAAACTTTGGCCTGGTGGCCCGCGAGACGATGAAAACTTCTTGTCCCTTAAACAGGAGATTGAGTTCTTGACCGCTTCGATGATAATGAAGAGTGAGAAAATACCGCTCAGGCAGTACCGGGCTATCAATGAGGCGAGACAGCTGCTGATGTCGAAGAAAAGGTTATTTTATGTGACAGAAGATTACGACGAAGAAAGTGATAGCACAACAGAAAATGTCAGTGATAACACGAAGATGATCAGTGAAGATGATCCTGTAACTGAAGAAAACTTTGTTATTGAAGATTCAGTCGACGAAGAAGGTGATAGCACAACAGAAAATGTCACTGATACCACGAAGATGATCATTGAAGATGATCCTGTAACTGAAGAAAACTTGGTTATTGAAGATTCAGTCGATGATGAAGTTGCAGAAAATGAAAACTTAAATGATACTAATAATAATTATAATCTTAATGATATTAATAATGGTAATGGTAGTGATGATAATGACAATGATGATAATGATAATAAGGATGATGATAATGAGGATGATGACGTTGATGACGATGGTGACGATGACGATGATGACGAAGACGATGATGATAATGATGATGATGACGACGATGATGATGATTATGATGTTAATGACGACGATGATGATGAAGTCAATACATAACATCTTTCGTTATGTACTATCGACTTATTACGTAAATATTACATTATGTACTGCTTTTGTGTAACATGGATGTATAATGATTCAATTCGCAGTTAGCACACTACTCATATAAAATTTCGTAAAGACAGTTAACGAGTTAATTTCGGCAATGAACGATACAATGTTTAACATTTAAATATTCTTAATTATATTAACTTAACAGAAAAGAATTCGATTTTCTGTTTTCTTATATTCTTTTTTAATTACATAAGATACAAATGTGACTCTACCTAAGACTGAATATTCAAAAAATGTAATAAAATCTTGTAATATAAAAACACGTTGGTACTAAGTTTCAATAAATTGTTCATATCTGTATCGAGCCCTGTATTAAGAGAAAATATTCCCCATTTAGTAGTTGTGTATTATATTAAGAATATTATCAAGAAATTATTTTATGACAATTACAACACTTTTTAATTTACTTGACTACAACACATAAGATGAAAACGGAGCAGCAGAGATGGCGCTGAAATATATCCAACGACTACATCAAACTTTGCATCAAATTTTCATGTATTCCTTTAAAAAATGGGTAACGCAATTGGCCAAAATACTAATTGTACGAAAAATTCTACCGAATATGAGAAATCTCCGGAAAGCTATCCTACAAGAAATCGTAAACAGTTTCAAAACGTATGTCTTGCGAAACCGGTTCATTAAACACGGATCTTAGACTAATACTCCTAACAGAACACGAACATTGAATCAACGTCGATTCGACGTCGATAATAACATTGATTGGACACCTTGATTCAATATCGATTGAATCGACGTCTGAATGTCCGTTGAGTCAATGTTGAATCGACGTCGATGGTCAACATCGATTCGACGTCGATTCAAGCTCGATGCAAACTTGCTTTGACATCGATGATCGACATCGATTCGACGTTGATTCAAGCTCGAAACAAGTTAGTCCGTCGTATTGGCTATCACTTATCTAGGCTTATGACTCATAGCCGAAATGTTAGCTCCAACAACCCAGCGGCTATTAGTACACGGGGAAATATAAACCACGGATTCAGTATTGCCTACCAATTCAGCTAAAACAAAAGTGTTCCAGTATTAAAACCAGTGTTGGATCAGCATTGGTTTTATGTGCATAAGCCTTATGAGCAGCGGCGAATTCAAGGCTGAGCGGAATTCGAGGGTCTACGGTATTCGACCTAAAAAAAGAATGATTTTGGGCCGTTTTTGGGTAGAAAAAACGCTACTACTTCTAGAGTTTTCAATATTTTGACTTGAAATTTTGAACACACGTAGAAAATTTAATTTCCTAAACATTTACGTATGCTTTTTCGAAAATATGCACTGGTTAAAAAGTTGGATGAATTTCCTCGAAAACAGGGGGCCCCCCAGGGCCGTACTAAATATCCCTTAAATTGTCTT
>JABFPB010003174.1:0-17778 GCA_022817645.1 Ceratoteleas bidentatus | reverse complement strand
TAGTTTTACTTGTTACAATGTTAATAAATTAATAACATAATGAATCATTAAAATCTACGTCTATTTCCAAGAAAAAAAAAGTCGAGGAATATTACTATTTTACTTGAATCATTCTTCCCGCCATTACTCCGTGATTGCAGCAGCACTGCCCTCTACTTTACAAAGACCATTGAAAATGCACCTTAATGCTTTTTCTAACCTGTCATATGTCTGTCAGACACAACAACAATGTGCATTCTGGGATGATATATTTTGAACAGGGGACCACTAAACAATAATTCCGTGTGAAATAACATAAATAAATATTTAGTATCAGAGTTTCAAAAATGAATTTCGACGAAGAAGAGCTATTGGTGCCAGATAAAAGTCAGGTAAAAGAAATCGTATCGATATAATTCAAATGAATTTACACTAATTGTATATTATAAAATAATTCTTATTTCATTATTTAACTTACACAAATATCCCAATTAGTTACTATTTCATTTAACATTTAAGACAAAGATTTTCCATCTTTGGAATAAAGTAAAAATTAGTGAAATAAATAATAAGAACAGTGAGTGAAATTAATCAATCCGTTGTAATATCCTTTTTTTCAAAATCTCCTAATTCTGAAACACTTTTCCAAGACTGCACGAATGTTGTCAGAGTAATTGTGACACTATTGCAGATTTTCACTGTTTAACAATTTTTTATTGAAATATCTACAATTTGCCTAAAAAGTTTTTACACTGGGCAACTTTCTTTAAAACGTTATTTTCTATTATTATAATTTACTTTACTATGTAATGAAACTTTAGTTATTTTACAAAATAAATAAAGTAAAGCAAACTTAACTGTATCTAAAACTAAAAAAGATTGTAGTTAACCAATGGGTTACCAAAGCAGTATCTGCCTTCATCTTTCTTAAGACTTTTGACAAATTAAATTATTTATTTGGTTTTTTACAGGACAGTATTCGAAACCAATTATCCACAATGAGTTTCGAAGAACTGCAAACTCTAAAAGAAAAAATTGGAACTAAGGCTTACAATGCTACTGTGTTTGCAAAACATAATGACAGAAATAAAAAGAATCGTTTCGTCACAAAAGATAAAGATGCTCCTATAGAAATGTCATCAAAGAAACCTGTGTCTAGGTTCCATGAAACAATTAAACTAAAAAAGAACAACATTTCACGAGACCCGAGATTTGATAGTCTATGTGGTACATTCAATGAGACTGCATTCAAAAATGCCTACAGTTTTCTTTCTGATGTAAAGAAAAATGATCTGAAATTGTTATACAAAGAACTGAAAACAACCGATGACCCAGAACAAATAAAAAAAATTAAATTTCTCATTCAGAGATTAGAGAACAAATTGAAACAAGAGCAAGCTAAAGTTGCTAAAGCTGAGAAGGAAAAGAAAGAAAAACAGGAAATTTTGGAAGCTCTGAAAAAGGGAGAGAAACCGAAAATTGTGAAAAAGTGTAAGTTTAAACATATATTTTAATATCAGAGTTGCATTTATATCAAACATTTTTGCTAAAAAAACCATTGATTTAAAAGAATGTGTTTTTTTGCCGGCAGTTATTGGGTATTTAAAATCAAATTATAATGAAAATATTAAATAAATCCTTTATAATATTTATAATGTAAATTACTATCAAATACAGAACAATGACTTGATATTAGATAAATCTTTGGAAATAATGAAATTTTTTAACATTGTTCTTAATCCGCTCTCAATTTCTTAGTTGAGAAAAATGACAAGCAATAATTTTCAACGTTTGATTGAGTTTCACAGTGCCATTCCTGGGAAAAAATATTGAGGTTGCAAATTTTGCTTTGAAGTACATTGGTTTTTACAACTTCATACCTTATTTTCTCCGAAACTCTACTGTGAAAATCAATCAAATTTTGGGAAATTATTTCTCGTCTTATCTTTATCTTCAAATTTTGAATGAATTGGTATTTCCGTAGTATTTTTTAATCATGACTTTTTTGCAATCCTGCTTAATATAACTATTTAAGTGAGTGATAATTTATGTTTATAATAAATATCATTACTTTTTTCTAGCTGACAAAAAAATTCTGAACTTAGTTTCACAATATGAGGATTTGAAAAACACTGGGAAACTGAAGAAACATATAAACCGGATTCGTAAAAAGAATAAAAATAAGGATAGAAAAAGTTTATTGAAATAAAACTTACTATGAATATTGCCTTATCTGCATTAAGAAACTTATTACATGTAAGAACATAAAAAATTGAAATAAAAAACTTGTTAATATCCCTATTGTAATTAATATTTATCTTTAAATTATCTAAATGTGGAAAAAGTATCTTGGGCAACTAAATGGATATTTAACGTAACAGGTATATAACTTATATCAGTACACAATATCTGAAAGTGTAATTGTTTTTTATTATTGCACGTCTAATAACGTCTTACGTTTGGATATAATTATTACTGTGTTACACTTTCGCTGTTATCATGATTTTTATCATCCATCGTTTCGGCTACTATATCTGGAGTATTTATTTCCGAACTGCAACAAAAAACGTTTATCTTATAAATAAAATAACAAATAACGTAACTGTACAACTGCAGTACAATTTTCAACACATCTATGATGATTTTAAGCAAAAAAAAAAATTTGTTATAAATATCAATTATATTTACAATCTTCTATGTTGTGAATTTGCAGTATTTCCCATATTTTCCGAATATTTTCGATAGTTTTTTATCATATTTTATTAGAAAATATTAATCAGCTTAAATGAAATACAATGTACTAATAAAGACAATACCTTTCTCTTAGTCGTTCCAATTGCAAATTTGTAGATTCCAATTGCTCGACAAGATCCTCATTGACTCTTTGTAATTTTCGAAGACTGCCAGTAACAGTGTCAACTTCATCTTGAGCAATTGCCAAGTCTTTTTTCAATTCTTCTACTCTTAATCTGATTTTTTTCACTTCAATTTCATACTGCTCTGATCGCCGTAATGCATGTGCTAAATCTGTTGTTTTCTCTGCTAACGCTTTTTTGAGTTTTACATTCGACTGTTTCAATTCTATCAACTCCTGCGTACATAACAATTATTTGTAACAATTGGAAATGTATTCAGATTGAATAACCAATGTTAATTAACTTAAATAATTAAATTTATTTGTGTATGAACCATTGTGTACGAATAAATTACCAACGTACTTTGTTGCAGTCGAGAAAATCCTGCTTTAAGATGCGTTTATCCGATTCACATGAAGAAGTAGGTCTGGTTTTTCGACAATCCAGTCGTTCTCGCAGTTCATTAAGTTCGCTCCGCAGTAATTTGTTTTCTCGCTCTAACGAAATTTTTTCGGACTCCAATCTTTCTCTTTTTCCCCATTCAGCCGCATTTTCAGTTTGCAATTTTTCTAACTGTAATACAAATAAATGTGTTTTTTTTGTGGGATAAATGTAATATTTAACTTCTTATAATTATATATATTCCGGAGAAGAAATATGAAAACATTTTCAAAGTGTTATTCTCAAATTTAAATTATTTACTATTCTTATAATTCTCTTAATTCTGATTTACCTCTGCACAAAGTTCTGACAGTCTTTTGTCCATGCGATCTCTATTATCCACCTCATCGTCCAGATCGCTTCTAGAATTCATTGCTTCACTCTTCAAATTCATTATTTCATTCATGGCATCAGCTTTATATTTCTGCAATTCGTTACACTCTTCTTGTAGTTGGATGATTTCCATTTTCAACATTTCCGCAGTATGCTCTATCTGAACAATGTCTCTGCAACATTCAGCATTTACTCTAAACAATTACAAAATAAATGTATAATTTTTCTTCGCATTAAGCATATATCAATTCTCACTCTGGTTTTGTGTGAGGCATAGACTGCATCGCCACTTCATCACCTTCCTCTTCGACGGACGTTTGTCTCTTGACATAAACGTCATCGACATTTTTGTTATTTAATGACTCACTAGTAGTTTTATCAAGTTGATCACCTTTATATAATTCTACAGCATGCTTTGGTACTGCACCTTGTAGAACATACTCTTCTATATCCCTGCAAATAACAGTTATCTACATATTATTTTGTTTATCAGTTTCTACTTATACAATCATAATTGTTTATTGGTAATAACATTAATGGACAAGGCTATTCGCACCGCAGAGTAAACGAGAGTAAATGAGAAAAAACGAGGGTAAAAGAGAGTAAATCAGGGAGTAAAGAAGAGTAAATAAGATTTAAAAAACTTAATAAACTTACTAACTTGAGATTCTCGCTATTTCCAGTTGGGATTATTTAAAAAAAAAGTAAATTAATTAACTTTCTCAATGGAATCGAAAGTTCAAAAAACGTTCCAAACGTTCTATAAACGTTTATACAACGATAAATTTGCACTAAGAAAGTGTCTAGAACATTCTCTAAATTAATCGTTTCTGGAAACGTATGCTGAGAGAAGTCAAGAAAGACTTATTTACATATAAATCTCGTGGTTCAGTGTTAGGGAGGTCAGTGTTAGTCTCTCGGCACTTTGGAGGCAAACGTTTCCAAACGATCTATAAACTGCAGTTCTTGGAACATTTATAGACTGTTTTAGACGTTCAACAAAACTGCAGACAATGTTTTTTTACGTGTTGGAAATGTTAAAAAATATTTCATTTACTCTTATTCACTTTCATTTACTCACATTTACTTTTATTTACTTCCGTTTTCTCTAGATTATTCTGCGGTGTTGATAACCACTTTCAAAGTTAATTCATTTATCATTCAGTGATCATTTATTTTACCAGTTTCATGTCTGTACACTGTATCACCCAGCAACCGAGATCCAATTCAGATTGAAAAGGTCAAATTATAAAATGAACACAAGACCAATTTGGAGACCAAATGTATAAATCGTATCAAATTAAAATAAATGGCAACCAGTAAGGAATCAGATTTTCTCAAAACATCAATTGGATGTAATTTTGTATTAAATTGTAAATCAAAATATCAAATCAGTTCCTATTTTATACAATTTATTCCAGTATTGGGATCTGATACTGGGACGAGGCTTATCAAAGTGGAACAAATTTTCAACTTTTTTTTGTTAAAATGTTGTATATAAACTAAATTGCATAGTTATAAATTACTTAGATTCCCTTAATTTAATGACATTTGTTTTAATTGTAATGTAGTTACTGTGAAAAATAGAAAATGGTGAAAAATATAGTAAAAATAGTTCCGATCCAGATGACATGCCCCCCAGTGAACCAGATCCACCTTTCCTGTTAATATTGGTTAATTTTATTTTGGTTCTTCGAGTAGCCAATAGGGAACTTTAGGCTGAAGGACAATCAATTGTGAACGAGTAATATGACATTGTTCAAATGAGTGGGGAAAAATAAAATGACTAAAACTTGACTAAAATGATTAATGTTTTGATCTAAAGTAATTATTAGTAGACATATATATAGGTTCTCGGGTAACAAGGTACATTATTATTTATTCAAACTATAAATTGTTATAAACAACATTCTCAACACTGATTGGCCGACATTATTTCATTTACCGTCCCGCCAAATATGGCACTGCAGAAAAAAAACATCTCGCTAGTGTATCTTCTCCAGGTCATGGAAATCGTCCGAAAACAAAAAAATCAAGAGCCTTACGTTCTGCACAAATGCCACAATTGTTTAGACTAAAAAAATGTGATACAAATTAATAAAATGTTTTTTCGTATATCATACTCGGAGAGTACTCACTTTTTGCCCTCTCGGGCGGGCGGAAAGTTGTTAATTTTTTAAAGTTGTTAATTTTTTTTTAATTTGAGTGATTTTGAAATGGAAATAATTACCTGTTTGGTGGACAATGTAATTTGTCCAGCTTTATAGAACTTTTATCCGTATGAATATTCTTAGTTGCTTGAGTGTCATTGGAACTAATGCTGTTGTAGATTTTCAACAATTCATGGATTCCCACTGCATTCTTTAATTCTGGATCAGATTCCAGAATAGAAATAATTTGCTGTTCAAACTGACCAGCATATTTTAATAAAATATTGTGTATTTTTTCTATTTCCTTTTTCAGTTGGTCATTTTGAAGTTCTAGTTCTTGGTATTCATACTTTAACGCATTTGAGTCCTTAATTGCAAATTCCAGTTTTGATCTTAACGCTTTGACTTCTTCCCTAGCATGATTCCGTTCATTGCGTACTTTACTCCACTTTTCACGCCAGTTTGCTGTGCAGTCTGACCACCAACGCATGGTTTTCTCCATCTGAGTAGCTCGGGAACGAGCTTCCTCCAACTCTCTTTGCAATAAGGCCTAGATGGTTTGTACACAGATAAAAATTTTTACAGATTAAAATCTGTTTTAGCAACCCTGATTTGGTGAATAATAAAATTACCTCTTTGGTTTCCCATTCTCCGTCAATATACCGTGTGGAAGGTGCCATGACTTCATGGTCCCTCGTGTGTTTACGAGAAGATGTCCCACTCCCTGAGGATTGTGCCATTTCTCGGCATTTAAACTGTAATTACAGTTATTACAAATTACTCCCATGAATATCTAATTTGTTTAAATGTTTTTCATCAACAATTCACTTCTGATTATACCTAAGAATATACTCAAAAGCAGCATATTCCTAGAATGTAACCTGAAGATACTTGTGGAATAGTTTACCAGGAATATTCCAGACAAAAGTTTAACATGAATATTTTTGAGAATTTTCCAAAACAGCGCAAGAAAAATGTATGGCAGATTGCCAAATTTGAAATATTTCAATGTTTTATAAGTATATTTTAAAATGTCTCGTATATCATTTTAGAGAGTGGACAAATTTGAAATTTTCCAAATTTAGAAAGGTGCCAAAAATATTCCTGCTATTTTTGCCCTGAAATATTTCAGACAAACGTTCTGGGTTTATTTTTACCTGAAAAATGTTCCAAGAATATTTTGAAATATTTTGTATTGTTAGGAAATTATATTTTCAATAGTAAGGTGTAATATATCAATACGTCTCAACTTTTTAACATTGTAGCCGTAATAAGTTAAGTTTTGTATAATTAATTTACATACATAATTTATAGAAATTTTGTTTAGATAAAATATTCCATTACACAAAACCATTATTCTCCTGCAAATCGACGTTAATATGCACATTAAAATCTGATAACTAGCATTATATACATTTTAGGCAAACAATTTATATAAATGATTTATATAAAATTTACATCAATGTACATCCTCATTTATCTGCATAATCTATGTCAATCGTTTACATAAAAATGACATACAATTTATAAAATTTACATAAAATTTGCATATATCTGCCAATGTATTAATAATAAAATCATACTTTTAGAAATTAAAAAGTTGAGATTTATATAAATTTTATATAAATCAATTGTATAAATAGAATATTTTTATAATATACGTAAATTATGTAACACAATGAGGAAATACATTGATGTAAACTTTATGTGAACATTTATATAATCTTTGGCTAGGGTGTGCCAAAATTATGTGCAGATTAAAAACGTTTTACACTTTTGTAAACTTTTTGTCAGTTATATTAATATAATCCTTGATTATCAGAGTAAACTAATTAGTCACTATTTTTTTATAGATACTGTATTGTAAATGTTTTACTTACCAGATCCATCAACCATGTAAACGGTGTTATTTTTCAAAGACATGGCATAACTTACGTTCACCACTTTTTTTGTACAACAGATTTGTACATAATATATTAATATATATCACTATTTTTTGTAAAACTCTCAGTATGGTCATATACATACATTCTTATTATTCTTAATAAAAATCATATGAAGATAACATTCTCCCTTCACGAATGTTCTATTTTAAAAGTAAGATACTTTAAAACCTCATTACAAATTAAATTTATCAGCAAAGTAAGTTGATCGATTCTGTTTCTCTACGGCATTGCTGCTGTTACAGTAATTCCTGTGCAATGAGAGAATACGATTTCACAGAATTTAAAACATTATTGTTATTTGATAGGTTATATCCGTCAAATGTTATTGTTATTAATTCGTCGGTGGCTTCGTTTCAGTAATGCCAACGTGTTATTTTTGTTGTTGGTACAATAGCAGAGATGTAGTTTCTCCCCACGCCAATTACTCAAATACTGGCTCTTTCAGTTGGAAGATTGACGATTATGGACTAGTAAACTGTGAAAAAAACTTTAACTTGACTAAACATAAACTAATCTAACATATAGTTTTGAAAACAACATAGCAAGGCATCGCATCTGTGCTCAGTCGATCTCATGAGTACTCGCCCAACGAGGACATGAAGCGTGCGGAAGAGCCAGATGGCTACATTTCACGTCAAGTCAAGTGTCGCCTCCATTCGGCTCTGCTCGCAGGTAGCTTTTCCCCGATTTCTTTTTTCATGTTCAATTCGAATGTGTCTGAAAAATAGAAAAATAATAAAAAATTCTGCTGCTATGGACCCTATAAGACAAATATGTTCTAACATACCATTGTCCAATATTTGCACAAATATTGTCTAATGCTCCATTTGAGTTGTATTAGATTATATTTAGTCAATTGATTGCGCATATATTGCCCAATTTTTCTGATTGGGGTGTTGTGGCAGTCAAATTAGCAACTAAATAGCAAATAAAATCCAAATAAATCGGCCAAAACTGCAGGAAACTTCATCAGTTCGATTTTTCGTGTCTCATTAAGTTCACTTGTTTATTTTGATTATTTGTTTACCAAGGTAAAGTGCAATATTAGTAACAATTTGACTAAAGCCGTACTCTTTCTGTCTCTGTCTAACACATTATGAGCAATTGGGAATTGGAGATTTGCATTGGAATATTTCTTTTATTTATCCTTTTATATATCGTAACAATATTTTTTTACAGTAACGTATTCAAGAAAGCTTTTTCTAGAATATCAGTTTTTCGATAATATCTTAATACTTTGTGTGGTATATTTTTTAATAAAAGTAGCTAACAACCTACTCTACTCCATAATAGCCTATGTAAAGTAGTTGCTTACGAGGCAATCTTTAAAGTAATTTTTGCTATAACATCCTTAATTGCAGGTATTTGATGGAAATGAGGAGGATGCTGCAGTCACCGGATATGAAGGACAAAATGTCGGGATACACGGAGTTCATGCAGAACCTCACGCAACTCACGGGAAAGAACATCCATAATGCGTACGACATGTACAATTTGTATCTTGGTCTGGATGCGGAGTTACATATGAATCTCACGCTGCCTAACTGGACAAACGATATTTCGTTTCCGAAAGGGCAACTACTAGATGGAACATATCTTTATTACAATACTTTTAGTGAAACTACGAAACTGAAGAGACTGAACGGTGGTTGGTATTGTTTTCTAGTATCTAGATTAAGAAACGAAAACCAATGAAAGCGATACAAAAATTGAAATGGTTTCAGTGGCGTTTGTTAATCGGTTTTATATTTTTTGTATATTTATAAAAGTTTGAAGATTTAAGTCATGAAATACAGCTGAATCGATTATAACCGAACTATTTGAAGTGAAAAATAATGGAGGTTTTGGAAAAAGCGATACAAATGAATCGCTTTTGGTTTCAATTGGTTTTTGTTTGCTGGGTTGTATAGACTGAATTTCTGTAATAGGCTGGCAATCCTGTATTTTTTGAAAAGTTGGCAATCCTGGTTTTTTTGAAAAGATCACAACTGAATTGAATGATGCTAGATATTTTGGAACTCAATGTATGAAATACAATTTTATTTATAGAGAAATAAGAATTTAGAGAATTCGTATTCTATAATAAAACTGTATTCAACTGAAAAAAGAAGGTTATTTAAATAGAAGTACTGTTGAGAAAAACGGGGATATGGGCATTTTTGAGAATTGAAAAGTTCAGTGAGTTATAGTAATGATTTGTTTTCAGGAATGCTCGTTAGAGAATTTTTAGAAAATATGGACAAAGCTAGAAACGGTAGTAGCAGAAGTCCGAAGATGTACTTATACAGTGGCCACGAGACGAACATAGCAGCTGCATTGCAAGCACTTAAAGTCTACTACCCACATGTTCCCCAGTTTTCAAGCGCAGTTATTGTCGAACTCGCAGAAGTGAAGGGCCAGTATTTCGTCCAGGTATAAACTGTTTTCTATACAGTACATCTTTTGCGAACCTTATGATAATAAAAATAATAATATTAAAACGTTACCATAATCCAATGTACGTATTTAAACTTGTTTCTTAAGGTGATGACGAAAGTCTGCTGCAACGGAGTTAGTGTCTTTTTGAATAAAAACATTCATAACATATTATTTAAAAAAATTGAACTTAGCGCCATCGCGAAGAAGCGTTTTTAGAGGAGATTTTTCGTCTTCAGCGCGAAAAATTACGAAAAAAAGCTTTTTTTAACAACTTGTAAATAACTTGTTTTCAAAAAAAGTCTCCTTCCGTCTCCTTTCATTTCGCGAAAACTATCCTCAGCATTCTTTTTGGCATTTTTTGGTTTGACCGATTTTTTCAGAATTTCAAAGTGAGGAAATTCTTAATTGGAAACTTTAACACTTTAACATTTAAACATTTTTACTGCGTCAAGATTTACATTTATTTAGTTAATTATTTAAAAGTTATACATCCCATTAAATACGTTTATGTTTTTCAGGTTTTGTACTACAAAGGAATTCCGGCGAAGCTTGTTCCTTTGAAGCTCCCTGAATGCACACAAATGTGCCCACTGGAAAAATTCGTCGAAATTTTGTCAGATGTGGTACCATCCGACGAAGAACGACAGTGCAATAAAGGAGACGGAAGTTTCAACTTGGACCGAGTTTACGAACGTTTCGGAAACTACATATATGATGTTAACAAAGTTATTCATGTACGATAACAGACAGATTTCTTACCAACTGACGTCACCCAATACGAATATATTGGAAATGTAATTCAGATAATCACGGTTATTGGGTGCAATTCACATTATTTTTCTCACCTTATTTCGATTTTGAAATTTCGTATAATGTCGAAAATAATGTTTAATTGGGCTATTTATTTGTATAAATTATAAATCATTATATTCTAAACATTACTGACATCCTGTAAACGTAAATGATGTATTTGATTAAATTATTGGCTATAAATTATTATCGAGACAGACTTTAAATGTCGACGGCAAGATTACACAGAAAACTGTCGACCTAAAGGAGTTTCTATGAATAAGCCATTATTGGAAAATGTATTTATTAAATTTCTTTTTCTATTTTGGAGTAAAATAGCCAAGACCAAAAAAATAATATTCCTGAAAGCAACCTTGTTTTATTTCGTGACACCGAAAAACCGTACATTCCAACATATCAATTTTTTATTTTTATTACAAAATATTTTTTCGTAAGTTTTCATCTTACTACGACTGAATGATCAAAGTGGACTTTCATAGTTTGATTTCAAAATTGTATAATTTCAAATGTTTTTTAATTTTTATAATGTTTAACATTTTCAATGTTAGAAAACGCTAGTGCTATTTAAATTTTTTCTGAATTCTTAAATTTAAATAATTGAACCTTTGAACAAACAAAAGTCGATGAAGCTATTTTATGAAATACTAACCATGATAGGAATAAGAAAGCGTTTAAGTGCATATCAATTTTCTATTTCATAGAATAATAAGTAAATTGTAATAACTTAGTTCTATCAATCGCATTCTGCAAGTTGGGTTTCATCATATTAATGAAATTCCGAATGAATCAGTAGAAGTATATCGCAAAAATTGCTGCCGCACAGAAAAGGGAATCCTGCAGGATTCAAAATTGATTTACCAAATTGTTTACCAGTCAGAGCATGTGGCTTACCCCAACGAAGCCGGGGTATTTTAAAATAATCTAAATTATATTTTTTAATAATTTAAAAATAACGTAAAATTATTAAAAGGTTATCTGAATATTTATAGAACCGAAGCCTCCAAAGCAGCGAAATTAACCAATAACATAAGCCTTTTTTGTTGATATCTTTCAGCACACGTTTTTACAAACGTTCAGAGAACCTCCCAAAGCCGATTAGAACGATCAAAAAACTAAAAGTTTAGTAAACTTTTAGTTTTTTGAAATATCATGGCCCAGTTAAAAAATTCCATCAGAAACCATTAGATACATTTAAAAACACAGATATAGGCTAAAAAATCACATACTAAATCCTATACGAAATGTGACAGAAAAGTACTGACAGAAAACGCCTAGAAACCGTTAGGACTATTCCACATTAGTGCTAATGGAATTTTTTAACTGGGAGGTAATCGCAAGTCAGCTACGCTCTAACATTTTGCGTGCTTTTCAACATTTAATATTTATTAAATAATATTTAATCTAATATGATTGATATCGGAAGAAGGGGGTGGTAAAAAGAATTTATCACTGTAAAGAATCATTTAATTGACAAAGTCAAAGTGTTTCCGAATACAGTTTGCATTATATTAAACAAATATAAGGTTTTCAAGAAAAAGTTATCGCGTAGCTAACAACGCGAAGAATGAAAGATTAAAGTATTATATTGAACTTCGTTATATCATTTATGAATGTTTAAAGCTGCCGAAATATATTGACAACAAACATACTTATTTGTTAAAAATTATTTCAATCAATGTTTTATACGGTTGTGAAATTATTTACTTACATTCATATAATTACCATAGGCATAACTATCTGATTCTGCATCCCAAATACATCTCATTGATACTTTAACGCCAGCTCCACACCTTTCACTAATGATAACATTCGCTATAATTTTGTACCTACTATTATTCATTTCTGAAAATAAAATTTATTTGTTAATGCAACAGATCGATATCATAAAGACAATTTTATTTAAACACAAATATCAGTTCATGATAAAAAATATAATAAATTGTTTTGATTATTGTAAACTGTTTATATCCTCACAATACCTTTAACATTATTGCAAAGGATATCTGCGATCTCCTTACACCAATTCTCAGCTTCCAATTTTACATATTTCTTAGCAGATAATTGAGCAGACAACACATTGAGCATCATTGCCTTAGCACTCAAAGGTTTGAATCTAAAAAACACAATAGTTAAACAGAATTGTTAGAGTCACGTCTCATTATTTGTGCGTGTGAAATTCAATTCGATATTAGATTTGATATTAGATTTTAGCCTTCAGTCGACGCCAAGATTAAACAAAAAAACTTTGATCTAATGGAGCATCTATTCGCCGAAAAATCTGACTTCGCTATAAAAAAATCTCATATCTGATGTGATATCTCATATTACTTCTCCTTTGAGATCCAATGAATTCTCATAAGACATCTCAAGCAAATCCTATATGAAATCTCATATGAGAATTCATATCCCTTATATTACAAAATATACTGGAGACATTCCAAAGGCATTTGACATATCCACAGAATATCTTACAATATCAGCCAAAAATATGTCAAACGTAGGTATAGATCCAGACTATGTACCTCTCATGAAGTTGTGGCCGAATTTGGTAACCCGTAACCGCTAGTTCATTCGTTTCCTCCTCATTTTCCCGCGCGTTTTCCTCTGCATTTTCGGCTACTCGACTTTTGCGATCTAATGAGGTCGCGCTGGCACCTTTTTTTACAGAATCCATTCTGCAATTCTTTATTCAAACTACGCGAAATTGGATCAGGTTATGTTTATCATTCGAATTATTTTGATCGGTTTGAGGGCATAGGAAGTTGTAGATATTTTCGATAGGTTGACCAAATTATTTTAAAATTACCGAACATAACGAAATGTTACGTAATATAAAAAATGATCTCATGTAATATAATAATGATTGCGGTTACTCGGAGGTAACTTTGAGGAATGCATGTTGTCTGGGAATTTTTTACTAAATTAAGAAATAATTGAAAAATCTGAGCTACATAATTTTTTATTGAAATTCACATGCGCCGTTTATATTAAATCAGTAAACATCTTGGGTATAACGACTATTACATACACTGTATCGTTTGTAACGATGTACATTTAATCATTTTCGCACATACAAAAATCCCAGTTAAAAAATCAGAAACCATTGGATACATATAAAAACATTGTCGGTAACGAATATCTGATTAAATTTTGATAAACGCTGGTTACAAATGACGCGCTGAGAGGGAAATCGCTCTATATATTATCTTCCAGCAAAAACGCAGCTCACATTTCCGGGGGGAAAAATGAATATAGGCAGATGAGAACAAGAATGCAGCGAATAAAAGTTCTGGGTAAAAGTTGCATAAATAATTATTGCGTTTTTCTCCGAAACATGTATTTATGAAATTCTTCCCCGGAACTAATTTTGGTTCGTTTTTGCTTGGAACTGTTCTTACCTTCGTTCCTGTCGACTCTATGGTCGATAAGATTATTTTTAAATTTAGGTTTTTAAATTTAGGAACGTAACACAGCGATAAGGAATCTCGGTATTTCAAATTCTGATCGGGGTTTGAAGTCGGCGAGTTTAGAATTTATACATTAGATTTTTAACGTTCAATGTGTACAAATAAATAGAACAATTATAAAAATTAATTTATATCATTAATTTATATTGCATATTTCAGATCATTTGTTTACAACAATTTTATGTTTTATCGTTAGGTAGTAGTTATGAACCTATTATATGTTAGGTAGTTACACACCTTATAAATAATTTTGAACATTATAAACAATTGTATAAATAATTTAATTTTTGGAACACTTATTTAAACAGTTTTTCATTGCAAAATTGTTTAAATTTTGCAATGAAATTAAAATTTATTTCATTTATAAATTTTAAAATTAAAATTTATTTCATTTATGAATTTTAAAATTAAAATTTATTTCATTTATAAATTTTTTAATTAAAATTCATTTATAAATTTTAAAATTAAAATTTATTTCATTTATTATAAATTTTAAAATTAAAATATATTTCATTTATAAATTTTAATTCGATTTAATCGATAAATTATAACAATCTATCGATTGCAATGATATTGTTTAGGCAAAAGTATGTTCAAAACTTTTACGAAATAGTTTTCTCAGTGAAGTAATTAGTGCTTGTACGATGCAAGCAATATTTGTACGTATTATTTGTTTCGGTCGGTGTTTTCAAACTCTGCTTTTGGCGGTCCGAATTCACTTAATCGCTCACCAATTTCAGTACGAATCGAATACTGTCGTCTGCATCAAGTGAAAAAGTGTTGGAGAGCAGATAACATAATGGATATGTTAAAAGAAGGTTTGTGTAATTTATAAATACATTTAAACGTTTTTAAATATCATATAGTAAATTCTTGTATCACAACAAACAAATTCATTATATAATTTTAACAAGCTAAAAAATTGAAAATATTCTTTTGTTTTGAATAAAATAAATAGAGCAAATTAATTAAAATGACTTTCAAAATACTTGTCTTATTAAGTGGCCGTCCATAAATTACGTAAGGATTTTAGGGGGGAGGGGGTCAAGAATTTTTTACAGCCCCTTATATTATAAGTAAGTTAATTAAGTAAGTTAATTAAATAAATTAATTAAGTAAGTAAGTTAATTAAGTAATTTAATTCTGTGATAAGTTTATATTGTTATACGCAATATATTATATTTAATAAAATGATTTTGTAGATATTCCAGAAAGTGATGATTTTCCGGAAAGTGATGAAAGTGACGTCTATGATTATAACGATGATACGGAATGTTTGGGTAAATATCAAACAAATTATAAAAAATAATAAAAATATGAAAATATAGTTTATCAATTTGCATATTAATTGTTTATAAAAAATTATGAATTTGAAATTTTTTTAAATATTTTTTTATTTCTACTAAAATTGCATAAAGTATGTCTTATTTGGTACAGAAGTAAGAGAACACCAGATTTCAAGGAAGAGGAAGAAGAATCCCGAGCAGCATAAAAGAAATATTCTGAAGAAGAAACGTGGGGAAGCCCGAAGTACAAAATCCGGGAAGATTATACCAGCTAAGATCTTTTCACCCCAAATGCACTGCAAAACTAAGTGCAAAGCCAACTGCTCGGAGAATATAGACGTCGATCACCAAAACCATCTCTACACTTCGTTTTACACAAACTGCAATACCACTCAAAAGACGTTAATAGTAAGAGCATCGATCACAACAACCGAAGTGAAAAAGATAAATAACTTTCTACCCATAATCCCTGAAAGGAATAGAACACACAATTACCGTTTCACTCTACCCGACGCAAATGGAATTCGCCACCCCGTTTGTAAAGACTTCTTTTTGGGAATCTACCAAATTACGCCATCGCGAATTTACAGGTATAGTTTCTTAAACCATCTGGATAAAAATAAAAAAAAAATTTTTTAATATTATTAAAATGGAATAAATAGTGACGAATAAAATATCAGTATTTTTCAAAGAATTAATTTATATAACTATAATTAATTTTTATAACTTGTGCCACGACATTTGAGATTAAAACTGTAGACTATGAATGTTTATGAAAATTTTTTTACAGGGCGATGAAAACAATTACCACAAATCCGGGGGCTTGTTTTCCCGTTACGAGTCGCATTACTCCCGAGCAACAACGCAGAAACAATATTTGCATCTGAACCTCAACCTGGCGAAATTGTATTCCCTATACAAAGACTCGTGCGAAGCGAAAAATACAGCAGCTGTGTCAGATCACATGTTTCGTGATATATTTAATCATGAATTTAACTTGAGTTTCAAAGGACGGCATTCGGACACATGTAAGACGTGCGATTACATCGCAATCGGATTAAAAAATGTTAATATAACTGAGGAGGACAAACTGAAATTGGAAAAAAAGAAGCAGGATCACAATGTAGAACAGGAGACCATCCACGCGGAATGGAAGCGCGATCTTGAATCTTCTCCTGAAACGGTTTTGACATTTGACTTGCAAAAGGCTTTGGATACACCATCTTTAACCGTAAATGTTGCTTATTATAAGCGGCAGTTATGGACGTACAACTTGTGCATATATGATGAGCTACGTAAAAAAGGTACATAATTTCCAAAAATTTCCAAATTTTTTGAATTTTCAAATTTTTTTAAATTTTCAAATTTATTTGAATTTTCGAAATTGTCCAAATTTTCCAAATTTGTCAAATTTTTCAAAATTTCCAAATTCGTCAAATTTTCCAAATTTACCAAATTCGTCACGTTTTCCAAATGTTTTAAATTTTTTAATTAAAAAATTTTTGAAACTTCTTAAGAGTTTTAAAAGTTTAACAAGTTTTACAAAATCAATTTTTTTATGTTTCAGCATATATATATGCATGGTCAGAAGATGTGGCATCGAGAGGGAGCCAAGAAGTTGGATCATGTTTGATCGCTTATTTTAACGAGCATCTGCCCGAGACTGTAAATCACGTCATTTTGTATTCTGACTCTTGCGGTGGTCAAAACCGAAATATCAAAATGACGCTGATGTTAAAACATTTTTTGGCAAACAGCAGTAACATCGACATAATTCAACAAAAAATTTTGTTGTCGGGTCACAGCTACAACAGTTGCGATCGCAGTTTCAGCCTAATAGAAAAAGAAAGAAAACTGCATGAAACAATCGCAACTCCAAATCAGTGGTATAATAGTTATTTATGCAACAAGGGTGGTAAGTAAGCCATTATTGACGAGCGTGGATTTGAACACGAGACGAAGTCGAGGGCTGCCGAAGGCAGCCCGAGGCGTAGTCGAGTGTTTATTACCGCCCGATTACCGCCCATGTTACATACGTAATTTTATGCATCAAGGGCACGGTGAGTGAGCACTGACCGTCGGTTTGAGCAGGT
>JABFPB010003173.1:0-17773 GCA_022817645.1 Ceratoteleas bidentatus | reverse complement strand
CAACAACAACAACAACAACAACAACAACAACAACAACAACAACAACAACAACAACAACAACAACAACAATAATAATATGAATAATAATAAATAATCAGTTAAAAAGCAAATTTTTTGTTAATTACAGAACATTGCTTTTGGCGGCAAATGGCCGATTCAAATTTGCTTTGCGCTTGAGACTTCACCTTAAGCCTGAGAAAACTGTACACTCTTAAAACAATCTTTTCATCACGAAAGGATCGTTTCATAATGAAAGAATTTAGTTTTATCGTATCTCAATATACGATAAAACTAAATTATTTCATAATAAAAGAAATAGTTTTAATACAAAACTACTACCTACACGGAGAAAAATGTTTGGTTGTGACAACCAAATTTTGGTTGTCATAACCAACAAATTTGGTTAATTTTTAGCCAAAGAAATGATTTGGTTATAGCAACCAAATATTTTGGTAATCAAGTTGTGGTCGTAGGAACCAAATGATTTGGTTGTAGAAACCAAATTATTTGGTTGTAGTTACAAAAAATTGACAACCAAATGTGTTTGCTTGTCGACGAAAGCCATGCCTGATCAAGCCGATCAAAACTAACTAAAACATTTGTTTGCTCCAACCAAATGTTTGGTTATCACCACTATATTGCTTCAACCAAATTGTTTGGTCGCATTAACACAATCTTTTTTTCAGTGTATTCAGTTTGAAATAAATCCTTTCATCATTAGATTATTAACGTTGTATTAAGATAAACGCATTTACACAAAATTACAGTCTTTTTAATATAACATGAAGATTTTTAAGAGAATAAAGATTTACCAATTAAATGGTAAAACATGAAGAGTACAATTTAAAGTGGTATCTATGAGATCGCGCATGTTCTTTGCGCAGTGGTAGTCGCTCCCGATGAATACATTCTAACTTCTAAATTGGCATATACAATTTGAACTATTTAAAAAGGTAAAATATGTATTTTACCTTTTTAAATAGTTTCGAGTTACTACTTTGAACTAACATCTTTGCAACATTTTACTACTTATAACCAAGGCTATGGTAAAAAATTGAAAGGTGGTAAGAGGTAACAAGTCAGTGGTACCCTTTAGCATTTAAGTTAAGTGTTTATACCACCTAATGTTCTCAGTGCACTTTACATATAAATAGTCGTTTTAGGTTCAATTTATAATACGCGTTACTTATCCCACAAAAGATACACTCAAAAAGTACTGGATTATTGCAAACGCCAGAGAGAGTGGTTTTTCCGATTCCAGTGATTGGGGCTTGTGGAACTCCAACTTGGAGTTCTGAGCACTGCAAAACGTAAATGCAAAATCGCTTTTGATGTTTACGATTTAATAAAAATCGCTTAAATAATAAAAATTTAATTGAATTGTTACTGAGATGTTATAAAGTTTTGTAACTGAATCTGAAATATAACAATTTCGTAACTGAATCTGAAATATAACAGAATCAAAATCGAACCGAGTGCCATCCGACCGATGCACACATAACAGATTGTCTTAACCTAAAACAGCAGAAGCGATTCGCATTTACGTTTTGGAGCGCTCAGCTTGGAGTTGAACAAGCACTAGCCACTGGAACTGGGGAAACCACTATCACTGACGCTTGCATTAATCCAGCGTTTTTTGAGTGTAGAGTGTATAAAAAGAAACAATAACCGTAACACGTAATCACAAAAATTAATTATAACCTAAAACCCAAATGTAGCCATACATACATTTGTTGCTGTTCTGACCAGTATTTTTTAATATATCGATAAAATTTCCTCAAATTGTGTTTCTGATCTGACACTTCAAGTTTATTCACTTTTATTCAACTTTTCTCTGCAAAATACGAAAATCGTTTTCCGCAATAATCCGGACGTTTTCAAGTTTTGTTTCTGCAGGTAAAGGAAACTTATGCAAAGCGCAATTTTTTATGTTTCTTTGGACGAGGATATTTTCACCATGAAATACGATAAACACGCGTGTAGGGTCTGCCGCAAAAATGTACGCGAAAACCGCACCAGCGTTTATTTCGCGCGTAGACGGCGATGCGTCGTAGCGTGGCGACCTTTTTCTCGCTGAGAAATTTGTTTAGATTTAATGTGGCTCGGAATTAATTAGGTTCGTTGAGTGAAATTGTTATTTAATATTGAGATTTATGTATTTTTCATAAGGAGTTGCATTAATCCTGTGACCCGAAGGGAATATCAAAACAATTATAAAATATTTTACATTGACTTGTGATCTTTATTTCTACAAAAAGAGAAAATTCTTTCGTTCCGTGTTCCGAGTTTCGGAATGTCAAAGTTTTGACATTTCGAAACTTCGAAACTTCGAAACTTCGAAATTTCGAAACTTCGAAACTTCGCAATTTCGAAACTTCGAAACTTCGAAGTTACTTCGATGTAACATGTATAATTCGAATATTCGAATATTCAAACCTTCTTCGGAAAAAATCAACAGCCCTAGTTTTTAATGTATAATCTAAAATTACAATATTGATGTGATGAAGATTACATGATTGATATATATGAAGATTAAAAGTACAAGTGTTTTACAATTTATACGCGGAAAATATTTTCACGAACCGGTGTAAATTCATTACAGCGAGGCTTCGGAGGGAAGTTGGTACAGGAAAACACTTATCAGGTGCTAGAGTGTGAAATATTCAGGAGTCTAAAACGGGGAGATGTACTTGGAATTTTATTTCCTGCTTTACAATTGAGTTTTAGGCGGTTTATCTCAAAAGTTGCAAGCAATGGTTTCGTCTTATCAGTTTCTTTAAATATCAAATAAATAAACCGCGAAAAAGCACAAAGTACGATTGAAATTCAATAAACAATTTATGAAATTTCTTGGGCTGAGAACTATAAAGCCATTAATCGTTTTAAATAAAAATCAGTTAGACAGTGAACAAAGATAATGAATTGATAGATGGGGAAAACAATGACTTAGCTATCTTTTTGTCCTCCTTTACAAAGAACGAGAAGTCATATTAATTACACATTTTTTCACGTTAATTGAAGGATCTTAAATCTTGGATCTTCAAGGATCTTGGTTATTTTCTTCGAGAAATTCAAACGTTATCAATCCATTGTTTTATTGCCTACAACAATTTTCTGTAGTTTACACGAATAAATAAGGAGATAACAATATTGCTTTTGTAGGCTCGTCATTTGTCGTTTGAGGTTCTCTTTATTTGCAAATTGAATGATTTGTATTACTTTTTAATCAGAATTCTTCAATTGCAAGATTTCCTACAGCATTTAATTGTGCTATCTATAACAATACTTCGCATATTCCCAACATTTCTACTCATATTTACTTAAGTATATACCTAATAAACTTGAACACTAACTTTTACGAGTATATTAATTCCAAATTTGCGTAAGATAATCAAGTTTGTGCAATATGTAAAAGATTTGACGAAATACACTTAGGACAAACCGTGTAAGATCTTTCCGCCTAATGCGTGATAACTTGTAATAAGAATATTGATTTTCAACTTCACCAAGTTTACCTTTAGGCTATGCGGGGTTAATTGTGACACGTCAGTATACTCTCCAATTCGAAACTCAACAAAACGAATACTCAAAATCTTGCGAAATATTCTCAAGTACCCTGCCGATATTTCTTTAATTTTCGTTTCAACTCTTCCACTAACTAACCCTTCTTATTCGCCAATATCCGAAGCCCAAGGATTTAGATTAACACTAATTACAGTTTCCAATTTCTTCCCTCGGCAGTAGGCTTGGAAAAAGTGTCGCCTCCACTGCTCAGCCTCTTTTTCAAAAGCGACGTCATTTCCCGGCTTAACCCCCTTCAGTGAAAAAGACTCCGCACCAGGTCGTAAAGGCCATTATCAGCGACCCCTGCACATGTCAATAATTTGCGTACACCTTGTATAAATTCCGACAACATCGAAGAAGTGTACTGGGTTCGTAGAGCGTGCATATGCCGGCGGTAACAAACGGGTGCCAGGGGACGGGGGGTTGCGCGGGGGAACGTTCCAGCGCGTAGTGGTGTACGTGATTGTGTATTTATTATCACGCGTGCGTGTGTGTTGCCGCCGCGAGTAATCACACCAAGACACCCCTTAACGCACGCAAGGGTTTTCTCGGTTTCTTACTTCAGACTGGAGCGGGGGAGAGGGCGCCTGCCGGCACGGCGGGGCGGCTTTTCTCCCTTGCTTTTCTCTCTTTCTCTCCCTACCTAGAAGTTGCGCCCAGCATTTTAATCGATTTCATTTGCGCGCATGTGAGCGAGCGAGTCGAGCTCGGAGGTTGCACGTCGCAGTATAAACCTTTCTTTGTTTTGCTTTGCTTGCGTCATTAGAGGGCCGGGGCGCTTCGCCGCGAGAGGGCGTGGTTCTTCTATGATTTACATGCTGCGCGACACACGTATGCCGAATCTTCCGCAGCACTTCGTGGCGCCGGACTGGCCGCGCTGACCACGTGGCCGCGTCCAGTCAAAGGTCACTGAGACCGGGTTCCGTGCCGGAGATGTTCTGGTTTGAGGTGGTCCATCGCGTGGTCAGTTAGCGTCGGCGCGCAATCCGGTTGGTCGAGTGGGGGCCGGTCACCACGTGCGCCGCCACGTGCTCCTCACCCTATATCGACTGTCTTTTAGTCATTCTTTCCTTTGCTCTGCGTCATTTCGAGTTCATTCATGACTAGACCTTTCATGATCTTGACCTGCTATTCATTAGTCCCACGCTCCTGGGAAATCTCGCGGTGGTCAGCGTGGGGAGTTGACTGGAAGAAACAGACCAGACTACGAGATGGAATCACAAACCATTTTCCATGCTGATAGTAGTCCATAAACAACTGTTTCTATTCTGATGAACATTGACCGGATCAAAGGTCAACAGAAATAGGAGTCAGGAGTTGCCTGAAAGCAGAGCTTCATCCCCCTGTCGCGAATTCTTCAACTTGATGTTGCATTATGCATATCCAAATTGTTCAAAGCCTTCCGACAAATCTCGCCTTGCAATGGCTGAACTTCTAAAACCCATCGAATAATCTAATATTTGCCCTGCCGGTGTACCCCCTCGTACCGACCTTGTCCTTCCATTCAGCAAACCCCTAATTCATAAACTCCTCCCAACCTGCCGATCAACCGTCCGAAACGTTCGCCGCCCAAGCTGGTCACCTCCGATTCTTCGCGGCCCTTCGCCGCCAATTAATTAGTGGTTCGTACTTGGCAAAAGTTGTTTATCCGAGAACCCTATTCCGGTGGCGTTGTATCACGCACGCCGGGAGTTGTAGATCTTAATCAATTTCACGCGCAGCCACTGACGGTTTAATCACCGGCTAAATTATTACATTATCGACTCGCGCGATCGGGCGTGAATTCTTGGCTGCGTAAACAACTTACCCGCGTAGCTTATAATGCGTGACGTCTTCACTGGCGCACACGTCGGCACATACGCTCACTCGCACAGGCACGACTGCTGCGACATTTCGCCTGACGAACGAGTTAGCCGAAAAACGCGCGAAGAATCAAGGGGTATGGATCTTCGTTTCCGGAGTCTATGTGTCCACTGGGATGACTGAATTCTCCTTAATTAAGGGGGCGAACTGACACCGGACCTGCGATTAGCGAATATTTTAGGTAGATCGCGCGGCAAGTGTGACATAGACTTTGGCTGGCAATCTTGCGCGCCCTGTGCCGGTCGGTCTTTCACATCGGCCACCCACTATGTACACCCCCACCAGCACCGCATCCACTGCCACATCGATCCGCCTTAATGAGTGGAAAGAATAAGACAGCCAGACACCCTCTCCGCCGCGCCACCATCAACCGAGTTTTGCCTTCCCCTGCGACGCTACCCCCGCCCCCGCGCGCATACATACAGCCATACGTTGCCGCGCACACACAGCCACACACTTGTTCGCAATGTCTGCAACGAACACAGCGAGTGCCGACACAGGCGAAAAAGGCCGCGTACTGACTCGGCACACAGACGCGCACGTAAGAATACGTACATTTATCCTCGAAAACGTATAGAAAAGAAGGGGTCGCGCGCGAGCGAGAGGGCGAACGCGGGAATCGTAGACGGTGGAAACGAACGTCGTGGAAGGTTGCGAGGGTTCGCGGGGGGTGGTCCGCTAAGTCGACGGTGCGGTTCGCGGGGGTGCCGACGAGAGGCGGCAATGCTCCCGTTGTTTCGCGGGTGAGGGTAGCACGCACGCAGCCTCCCCGTTCTCTTCCACCTCTTCTTTTCGTCTTCCTGGAATGTTAATTCCCGGCGCTTTAATTCTTACGAATATTTCGCCCCCTCGTGCCTGCCTGCGCGATCGAGAGGACGGAAAAGCGGTGATGGAGTGGCCGAATAAGCGCCGGAAGGGACCGGGGACGAACGAGAAAATGAGGAGGAAGAAGAATTACGGAGAAGACAAGTCGGTCCGCGGGTTGGTGCGGGGGTGTCGGGGGCTGGCAGGGGTGCGGGGCGCGCCACCAGGGAGGCGTTAAGGAGAAAGGGTGGAAGAGCGACATCGCCGACCCGTTTCTCGTTTCCTTTGCTGATTTTAAACTCCGCGAGAAGTTCTCGATGTGGCGCATTATGCGAGTGCCGATGTGCACGGGCCGAGGGGTTACTGTGTTTGCGAACTTACGCGAATCCGATTAACGTTTCGCCCGGGACGTGGCGAGTAGCAGGTCGTCCGGTGCGCGCTTATAAAAAAGCGCATTTTTTCGAATTGTCCGGCTCGAAGGACCTACCGGTCCGCTAATCCGATTGGACTTGACCCAATCAGCTCGACGGCACCGCGTCCGAGCGGAGGCGCTGAGATCTAATTAGATCGCGGCGTGCCTGCTCGGATTAGGTCTAATTAGACGACGATTGAGGGAAGTCCGAACTTCCTGGACATCGTGGAAACATTGAAAAGAGAAAGGGTCACGAACTGGGCAACTGGGACCTAGACCTAGTCAAAGCTTTCGGTTCGAAGGGTTTGGAATAAATTGACCTAGAGATGGCGTGGCGGATTTGACGTGACCTTATCGAATTGATCGATTGATCGAACAGTCAATTACGTGGCGATGGCTCTAATTGAACAATGTCGGCCGGTCCTTGTTCCGTGCGTGCCTATTCGCGACTGATGGGATTTTCAGATAATAAATTCGGGTGCCGGCGGTGTTGCAGTTTAATTAATTGATCGGTAAACAGTGAAAAGGGATAAGGCGCTCATTATCGTCTTTCGTCCTGAACTAGACCTAGTTAAAGTTTACGAAATTAGAAGTACGACGATCTGACGGAATCTGACCTAGTATTCAACTTGATCTTATCTATTTTACTAGATCGCGCCTGGATGAAGGCTCCGGTGACTGAAACGCTAATAATTTCACGAAAAAAATAATTTGCCGAAGACAAACAATTTAGCCGGGTTAACTTGTTTGTTTGGGGCGTAAAGTGATTAATTTGCGATTTTGCACGTCTGGTTAGGCGGGGTTCGGTCGCGTCCTTAACACTGGCCGATTACATCGGCAGATGGATAAGATTGGAGATGTAAGTCGGCCGAGGTGCATGAATGAAACAAAGGAGTATCCGAAGAACATAATGTTCTCGCAACGAAGGTAATACCTCAAGCGGTAGAATATTCTAAGACGATAAAATGTGTAGGTGCTACACACGTCGGGCTTAATGCTATAACCAATCTGTTGCATGCAGAACAATCAGAAAATTAATTTCTGACGCCGGAATCGTACGAGCGCGCGCCGGGTTGGCACGAAGTATCAATCAATCACGCTCGAGTTTACGCGATTATGGTTTGTTGACAAAACGGTAGCTCCTGGAGAAAGAGACCCGGGGTGCAGATAAATCTCGCCTGGCCTTTAAGCAGAACGAAATAGATAGGGTGTGAAATTACACGCTACGCCGAGGAAGTCAACACGGGGATAGCTGGGCTGGCGAGCGAAAAAACGAGACGGGGAAACGAGCGGAGAGAGAACGGAGCCACGGTCAGGAGGCCAGAGAACGCGAGAGCCGGGGTCGTGGGGCAAAAGGACGGCCCGGCGAAAGAAAGAAAGAAGGCCGGCTGAGCAAAAAAGAGTGCCAGTGCTGCGGTTTTTGCGATCCAGTCGCATCCGGTCATCCGTCCTTTATTTGCCACCGCGCCGTGTTATGGGCGTAAGAGCGTGTTTACTCGCGCATCAGTCACTATCAAAGTTCCAAACTTCGAGCTAACGTAAACTTTTTCAAGTTCACGCGATATGTGTATTTACGCTGTTGAACAAATAATTTGCAGAAATCATTTGTGGAAATTTAAGTTTTCGGTGTAAAATACCCCGATGGAAAAAATTAACTAAAGGCTGCAAAATCTGCAAGTTACTCTGAAAGTAACTACAAAAACTCGGAGAATCTTTAAGAAACATGGAAATTGGGACTTTTCAAAGTTTTGCAGATAATTACTGGGAAAGTCTGCAAATATATTTTGCAGAATTTTCAATCCTAGTAGAGTGATCTTGGCAAAGGTTTACAGTTGTCTGGAAAAGTCTCGGAACCGCTGAAAATGAACTTCGTTGACATTTGCATAATTGTATTCTTAATACAAGTTTTTTCAATAGTTTTTTAAAGATTACTACCGTTTTTGTATATTTTTCAGGGGCATTGGCAGAATTTTGCAGTTTTTATTCCACCATGGAATCGAAGGGAAGAAATTGTTTTTGAAAAAAAGGAGAAGGATGGGAGAGGGGTAGGGGGCAAATGGAGGTAAAAGAAAAGAAAAGAGAAAAGAGACGTTCGCCATTTATAGCGACGTTAAGAGCAGGTCAGACGTGAGCAAGCCGCGGACGGAATGAAGCGAGGAGCCAAAATGAAGGAGAGAAAACAATCGACTGCTTTTATCGTATGCAAAAGTAATAAGAAGCCGGCAAAGTCGTGCATAATTTAATAATCGCTGTACCTCGGCGTAACGACCGTTCGCCTTATTCTTATTGAATCAAGCAAAAGTAATACCCCGATACCGTCGAGTGGCTCGAATAGACTTTCCTTTATTAACTGGAAGGCGCGCCGGTAGAAATAACGCTTGAGTGTGGCGCGTAGCCGATTCGCGATCGCCGATCGGAGGGTGAAGTATTCGCATAACATATGAACCGACCCTCGGGCCACGGCCGCCCCCGATAATTTAATACCGCGTGGCAGGACAGAGCCGTAAGAGTCTGTGTAGTGGATTTGTGGAGTGGGCGATCTTGCCAGGACGAAAATAATTTTAATATGAAGAAATTCTTCGACGGATACTTGAGCGCACTCTGGGCTCTCTGAGAAATAGCCGGATGCCGAGATGCCGACAAAACTTCTTAATTAACCAATCTCGCAAACGTAATGATTATTGGCATTATTGTTTCCCCGCGAATTTTTCCGCGGGATGCCGCGGATGCGTCACGACGTTGTTTCGGGCTCTTTTCCCCGGCGAAGGTCGCGAAAAATTGCGAGAAGGAGCAGAGCGATAAAGAAGCGACGTGGGAAAACGTTTATTCGGGATTTCCTGTCAGCATTTTTTGTTTACGTAACGTACCACTATGTCCTACTGCAGTTTCAATTCTTTATCGTGGATTCCGGGAGACATTGAATGTGTTGAAAATTAACTTTAGACTAAATACTTTTGTTTAGAATCACAACAATATTACGTTTGATTTTTAACAGAAAGATTGTATAGTATTAGCTGTGTTGTAAAATAATAAAAATAATAATAAATGTAAAATCACAGCGTCGATGATGGAAGCAATTACCATAGAGGGTTTCTTTAAAAATAAATTTTTATTTTAAAAAGGTTGTATCATCATTTCATGTTTAAATAATACTCTGACAATCAGATTCATTTTATTCCATTCATCCACTAAAATGGTTCAAACACCCTAGTTCAGTTAAGGTAGTTAATCCGTAGTTTAACTGCGATAAATCATTAATTAATTAAAATTCTTTAGTGGATACAATAAAGATGAAAATTAAAAAAAATAATTCAAATAATTTGTTTTAATAGTGACGCATTTGATCTTCGATATTCAAACGCTTAAATGTATAGTTACGTTACCGTAAACGAAGTTAGCGAGTATGAGCGGCATGCGTAATTCGGGTGCTTCGCAAAATAAAATGGTCCTCTTCAGGCCTCTTCGCAAAGAAAAAAGTGTTTTATTAACGACAGAAAGTTTGTCACACGGAAAAATAAATTTCACCTGATTTAGATAAACTATGTTTATCTAAATCAGGTAAAAATGTACAGCTGTTATGGATACAAGCAAACTGTATGCTTGATTCAGTCAAATATATTTCTCTAACATACATCATGAGAATCGGACCAACAGTTTAGATGATCCAGACGGAGCGTTTGGCTGAATTAGTCAAACAGCCATGTGTTCTTTAAATGATTGGTTATGTTAATTTTCGTTTTCAATGTTTAATGGTGGCGCCAACTAAATGTTTTTTCTGGTTGGGATGCACTGTTCGACTGATTCAGTCGAACTGCTTATTCAAGAAACATAACCTACAGGAGAATGCTGCTATTTATAGTTTTGTGAATCAAATAAATGTGCTAGTATAGCTTGAAAATAAATTCTGACAGCTGTACAAAGAAACGTCTACATATTCGGATTTAGCTAATACGAAGATCGTACTTTTTTCCGTGTAATAATCGTAAAGATATTCGCTTATAGAAACATTTTATTTGTTTAGTTACAACATAATTTACATCACATTGTAAGAACACATTTCAGTGCCATGACGACTCTTGACACTGAAAACGCTTCTGCAATTAAAAGCTAGTGACTGCTAGTAATTTTCACTTTAAGTTTTATAAAATCCACTTACTGTAAGTGGATTACCAATTCCAAGTTTTACATAAGTTTCATTTTATAGTGTGCCATTTCATCCGAAGAAAAATAAGTTCATAATTAATTGAAAAGGTGTTTAATTTTAATGAGTATTCATCGATTGTCAACAGATAACAAATCAACTTTTGTCATTTTCGCGTAAGTTCAATTACACGTAAACAAAAAATCTGGTAAATTTAATAACTCATTCAGTAAGCACGGTAGGTACATATCACAAAGTCTAGAAACATTTTTTCGAGATTTCCCTAAATCTTCAGTTTCCCTACCCTTAAACTATCGACAAAAACATGTTCGAAGATAACATTCATTAAACATAGTAACAACTATACCATCCTTCTCCCTTTGCGATCAGCCTAATCTCTAGCCGGTCAAAACTCAACCAAAAACTTCGCACCAGATACAAAATTTCGTTCATTTCCTTAATCTTACACTCTGAAAATTGAATGAAAACAACTGGTGCCCAAAAGAAAAATCAAAAACAAATTTTTTGATAGAAAAGGAATCCTTTTCATTGAAAATGATTTTTCTTTTCGGGCAAAAGAAATTTTCATTCAAAATGGTATTTTCTGATTGTATACTTTTGTTCTCGAGGGAGCACCGAACGTTGCAGGGACTAAACAAAGTTAAGACTTTTCGATGACATTAAACTTCTTTGGATTTTTCTTTCTGAGATTTTGCCTCGGCTTCGAGCATCGCTTCATGTTTCGCGATGAATTGCCAGTAGTCGTCGGCCAAAATCTGAGGCTCTTCGAACGCGGCGAAATGACCACCTCGGGGCATGTGGTTGAACTGGATGATGTTTCTGTAGCGGTCGCTGACGAACGATTCCGGTTGGTACGCCAGTTCGTTTGGAAAGACAGCGCAAGCAGTCGGCACTTTCACTGGCATCCTGATTGCGATTACGCAAAGAAAAGGAAAAGAAAGCCATTAGTGGTTGTCCTGGAGAATTCGGCTGTTCAGAATCACTTTTTTTTGAAAGTTGGAAAGGTTCTTTTATGGGGGTCAGCATGTTCTTGAGGAACGTTAGTTGCGAAAATGGAGCATCCGAGGAGGTACTTAAAAATGGGCGAAAATTATGGACATTCAATTTCTAGACACTTTTTCAGATTCAGATTTAAGAAAAAACATTTTTTTAGTTTTTATGAATGCAAGGACTGTACTTGGTACAAATTTCATGACAATTCATTGTTCTAAACAATTTCAATTGAAACAATTAAAAAGCTTTTTCTAACTTGAAGCACTGTTAATGTAACTCAGTTATCTGAATTTGCAATCAATCAACTTACACCATAATCTTCTTAAACGGTTTAAATCGATATAAACAAATCGGAAGTCAAGAGGTTATACCTGAAAATTTGCATCATCTTTGTTCCGAATGATTCAGCGTAAAGTCGAACGCTGGTGGTGATCGAGTTGGAGATCCAATACAGCATGACATTGTCAAGTAGCTCATCCAGCGTGAATTTCTCGAGGAGGCCACCATCGTCGCGTAACTTGTACGCCGGGTTCGTCCACGTGCTGAATTTCTCGAGTATGTAGGCCGCCAGAGCTGCCGGCGAATCCGTAAGAGCGGCACCTTGAATACGGAACGCCAACTTTTTACTTGAACAGTTTTATGACAGAATGCGTCGAAAGTCTTCTCGTGTGTTTATGATGCAAATTTACGAATGTGCAATCATGTGTGCTGATGCATCTTCAGATATTGTTATATTTTTTCAGTAGCTTTGATCAGGAAACTGATATTTCTTACTTATGTGGAAAAGACACTATTTAACCATAGGTTGAGAAGAGAACAGATGTATGCATGGTTCTTCGACTAGTTAATGGATGGCAGGTAGAAAATATACAGTAGGTAAACTTATTTAAAGAAGTAAGAAAATTTACCAATGGTGTCAGGTTTCGTAGCTTGGATGTGCATGTAACCAGTCTCCTCCATAAGTTTGCTCCAGTGGTGTGACAATGGGTACATCTTTGACCAGTGTTCGTCATTGACCACCAAAGATGGGAATACGGATCCCACCAGCTCCCAGAATGAGTTTTTAGGTCCAAGGACCATGCACATGTTCAAGTGTATACCAAACACTCTAAAACATCACAAATCATAAGCCTTCGAAATCTTCCAAAGGTGTTGATAAACTTACGACAAAAACTACCTACTTTTCTGGGAATATGGCAGCCAAGTTGCTAGCTATGGCAGAACCCCAATCACCACCTTGCACGTAAAACTTGTCATGGCCTAGCCTGGCCATCAAGTTCTTCATTATCATTGCTATCTGCAACAGTTACCATTCTTAACCCAATTCCACAATCGCTACTGATGCTGGGAACAATACGATTTTGCGGTTATAAGATACAAGTTTGTACGAACAGGGGGATCGAGTGCAAACAAGACTGTAAATAAACGTGAATGGGAATGTACGATAACAGCAAAGATACGGTTGGACTTCAATAAGAGCATCCCATTGTTCGCAATCATAATTTTTATGCTACGATAACGGTGTATCGATTAACATTGTCGCGCAGCTCATTAAAGTTAATGGCAGTTTTTATTGTGGTCATGTCAGCGTTTTTTTCTCGGTTCATGACAGATTTGCTTTGGATGGATATAGTTTGAAAAAATGTCAACAGTTACGAGTTGGTGGGAATGTCTGGCTGTACCTCTGGACATCCCAGTCCGGGCTTTCTAGCACCGTCGGAGAATCCATATCCTGGAAGCGATGGTACAATGACTTCGAAAACGAAGTTGTGGTTTGGTTTTGGGGTGGTTAGCATTGGAATCAGTTTCTGGAACTCCACAATTGATCCGGGCCATCCGTGCAGCAAGAGCATCGGGATCACTTTTATGTTCTTGCCTTTGGGAATAGTTGGCTTGATGTGTTGGAAGTGAATGGTCAACCCTGTTAAAAGTTGGTAATTGAGTTTGAATTGAAGTTGAGATTTGGGGAAACGAAATTTTTTGGTATACCTTGAATGTCGGTTGCAAAGTGGGGGTACTTCTTCAACAGTTCTAGACGCTGGGTCCAATTGTACTTGTTCCTCCAATAGTGGAGGACGGTTTTCAGATAGTCCGAGGATATTCCATAGGTCCATCCTACACCTTCCAAAGGCTTAACGAAATCTCTCGTTCTGTCGAGTCTGCTATGCAAATCGTCTATTACCTGCAAATTTAAGGGGTTGTATAGAACTATGTTGCATGAAATAGTGAAAAGTCCAAATTTTCAAGGTAGAAAATCTTCTAGATGAATGTTTATAATGAACTGAACTTTGGGTTCATTACTATCTTTTCTTCATTTGTCATAGAAGACGTAATGGGAACGTTCATTTTCTGCTTTGTAGTGACGATTCTTCAATTGCTATTAAATGTTAGCAAATATTGTATACGTTATCATTAGATGAGTTGCGTTCAGAAATCCACGAGACAATTTGTTATGTTAGGGTATCCGAACTTTTCAGTTTCCCATTGATTTTCGAAACGTCGAAAATGGAAAATTCCAAGTCTCGTAGAAATAACTGAACAATTATCTATTTTGAACTTCGTCATTAATTATGCATTTTTTCCAAATCCGACGTTACCTCGTTTTACAAAAAGCCACAGATTTTTATTTCTAATTACGAATACCAAGGCCGCCTACGATAAGCTGAAAATAATTTATTGTACAACCGGGAAAAACGAGACTGAGACATAAAAACGCTCACTCATACGGATAAGTGACGTACGTAGTAGACGGTGCATAATTAAGCCGTTGAGATGACAAATCAAAACGCGCACACGGTCGGGCTGAGCGCTGTCGATCGGGCTGTGATTGCGAATTCCACATTGGGCGAACAAGTGCACTGCGACGCGTAAATCGTCAAACGTCGTATTTGTTGTCATTACCTGTTGCATAATACGGCGCTTATCACGCGAAATCGACTGATTGCAATATCACTGTCGATTTACTCGTTAAAATGTTATCAGTGATCCCTGTGGATAAACGATTGGTCGAGATGACGGAGATAAGGTGTCATCAGGATTGGGCAATATACTCAGGTTTGAGTATTTAAATACAAGTACAAAATACTTTCCTTCAAATAGAAAAAAATACATTTGTATTTTAAATACTCCAAATACATCAAATACTTAAAATACAATGGAATAATGTTTCACCACCTAAAGTTACATTTAAATTAATGTCAATGTTACAATTGACTACACTGCTTTTGCAATTTCCGATTAACAATAGGGTTTGTGTAATTAACAGTCGTTTTTCTATATTCTATATTCTAGAGTAGAATAAAAAAGCTTTCTGTATTTTACATGGAGAAAAAAATTGTGATACTGCTACCAAACGATTTGCTTGAAACGATTTAGTGGCTGTTGATTGCAGTGGAATTGCACATTCTCACCGCCAAAACTTAAAATACAAACGCTCGCCCTACAGCTGAGAAGCGTTGCAATTGCGCATGCGGGCCACTTACAGTAACCAGTGCTGTCGGAACAGTACTGAGTGCTGTCTCGGACATCACTGATTACTGTTCTGGGCAGTACTAGTTGCTGACTACCCATTACTGTACTAGACAGCAGTGAGTGCTGTCCAGTAAAGTAGTCAATACTGTCCGAACAGCACTGGTTACTGTTTCAAGGCGATTCGAATCCAGGACAACACTGGATACTATGCTGGACTGTAGTCAGTACTGTCCAGTTTTTTCCGAGTAGAAACCAAATCATTTGGTTCTTCTGACCAAAACTTTGAAACCAAAATATTTGTTTGCTATAACCAAATAATTTGGTTAGCTACAAAATAACCAAATTATTTGGTTGTGGCAATCACAATTTGGTTGTCACAACCAAACATTTTTCTCTGCGTATGTTAAATCGCGGGCACGGAATTCGCTAGTCTTCTGTTGATTAGATGGCAAGTTTTTTTTCTTGATTTGAATTAATTAATTAATAATCAATTAATTATATCAATAAAATTATAAATAATAGTTTCCAACCTTTTGAGACACTCTTAAAATCAAATAAAGTAAAATAATTTATATAATGTAATTAAAGTATTTTATGTATTGATGTATTATAAATACAATAATTTTCTATATTTAAATACATTCAATAAATACTTTGCCCAAACGACGATAAATACAAAATACAAGTGTACTTCAAAAACGTATTTCAAATACATGTATTTAAATTCTGCCCAACCCTGGGTGTCATATGTTTTGATGGGTTTTTTCTTGATAGTAATTTGGGACATCTTTCTGTTCTCGTGAGGCATTTATCTTTAATTTAATTCCAGATAATTATTTTATTTCCAGTTGCGTGTGTGAAAAATATAGATTAGACAAGATTGGATAATTTCTATGCTTTAACGCGCTTTACATTTATAAATAGTCGATTTATTGGTTAATTTTTTTCCGCAATGTCTAATATAATCTGGTTTTTATCGAGGAATGGATTTGATTGTAATGAATACCACTTTCTTTAGAATTTAATCTTTAGAAAAATTAACATTTTTAATTAATTATGCAATTACAATTGTTTGCTATATTGATAAAAAATTGTTTCGATTATAAATACTCTTTACATAATTGTATATCATTGTAGTTTATCTCATAATCATTTTGTTTAATTAAAAAAATCTAAAATAATATTTTCTGTTATTTATCGACGTCATTCTATTAATTATTTTTTAGTAATGCAACAACTCGAATTGACAGGATTATTTCTCAGTTCAATGGAGCATTTATTGAAAGTTGGGCAAAAAAATAATACACGAAACAAGATCGATTGAACGAGGTACATTTTAGTGTGCCAATTACCTGTTTCGGTACGTTGATTTCGAAAGGCCGAATACTCTTGTCTTCCTTTCTGACCTTCTTGTCGCCCCAGTATTCCTCGGACATATCCGGGATTGGTTCGTCGGAAGATCTGTAATCGCAAACAAACACATGAAAATAGCCGTAAAAACTAAAAATGACGGACAATGTTTATTCTTACTATTAAACTGTACTTTTGTCAAACAAACTCCATTCAGATTCGTTTGAACGAATTGACGCGCTAAACCAAGGACGAATCTTCGTAAAGAACCGGCGAGTCACATTATGATTACTCTTTAAAAAATATAGGTATCTGCGTCGCATACAAGTTTTACGGCGCAAAACTCTGAACATTGTTTGATTAAAACAATAATTTAACTTAATTTGATTTTCATGTTCAGGTGAATTAATGAAATGTTTCAATACAAATATTCGGTTAAATGGACTACAAATTGTATATTAATTGTAATAATAATTTATAAAAATTAAGATAAAAACAATTGAAAATTGTTAAAAGAAGTTTTTGTCAATTAAAGTCAATTAAACGTTTATGCAACAATATGTGCTGGAAGATATGATTATTATTGTCATAGAAACTGCACAGTTAAATAGATAAATATTTGAGAAAGACTTACTTCAAAAACTGCATGGCTACGAAAGCCAGCAGCAGGACCACGACGACGGCCTTCAACATTTTGAATGGTTCGAGTAGTTCACCCGGCGAGAGTCCGAGATGTACTAACCGATCCGAAACCTAACATTCTCAGTTTCGCCGGCGACTGTCGCTCCTATCTCATTTGCTCGGAGTCTCGAATGTGTTATTAGGCAAATTATAATGGAAACAAGGGATTCGTGTCTAGAGTCGCCTTTTCTTTCATTGACTCGGGTGTCCCTTTGTCTGTTCCGGTACTCTGAGTCTGGATGAAGAATTTGCAAATTTCTGTAAATTTTGAATGATAGGGGAAAGATTCCATTATTAACATTTATTAAGGGGGGGACGCAGCCTCTAAAATCAAGTACAAGAATAGGTCAACCTATATTTTATTAATGGATTTTTTGTATTAAAAAATTAACAAATGTAGTACATTACACCACTAGGGAGGGAATTTCGTATTTCGAAACGAGTGAACTTCTGGAACGAGGCGAAGCCGAGTT
>JABFPB010003172.1:0-17786 GCA_022817645.1 Ceratoteleas bidentatus | reverse complement strand
TTTCTACATTTTTTTTGCATTTTTTACATTTTTCTGCATTTTTATACATTTTTTCTGCATTTTTTACATTTTTTGCATTTTTATATATTTTTCTGCCTTTTTTCTGCATATTTTTCATACATTATTGCATATTTTCATATGTTACTACGAATCCCATTTACAATAAAAAATACTGTTCTGATGAAATTTGACTTTATTCCGTAATTAAAAAAAATTGCATATAATCCGCAGACTAGTCATTACTAGAGAAATAGGTACACATCATTTCAGAAATGTCATGCAAACTCTTAAAAAAAATTGAAGTAAAATGTAAGATGCTGGTTGTAATGATTATGTCAAAACCGTAAACCCACCAATCAAAACATGAAACGTACAATATATTTAGAGCAATACATCTTTCAAAATTTAATAACCTTCTTTGACACTTAAAAAGGTCAATAAATCTCAATAACGTCACATTATAACACCACAGTGTCACATGCAAGAATTATAGCAATTATATAAATCAATGGCTTCTCGTGTTAAGCTTGATCGGTTTATATACGTAATTGTGAAAATAAGAGGCGTAAATATTATCAAGTAGATACTTTGGCAAGTAATTAATATACTCACAACAATTTAGATAAAACATAAATTCGCAGATTGCCCAACATGCTCACATTAATTATTAGATTGAAAGGCGTGTCCTATTATAATTTCTAAAGTTAATATAAGTTTTATATTTATCAATAATTTCAGTGCAATTATTAACCACGCCAAAGTGGCGGAGATAAATTACATGAATTCATAGCGAACATTTGTATCTGCCTAAGCATCTTAAAAATCATAATTGCATTTAGTATTAATATCCTAAGTGAATAGAAATAGCATTTCGGCAACTGTATTTCCGGCTTCAACTTTTCACCTTTCATAACGACTTAAAATACTATCTTAATGGACACCATTTATAATTGCTTTGTTTGGACATTTATAACGTCGCAGAAAAAATTAACATTTATGTAGCCTATTCTTTTTTATGTAGATTATACAATTTTATATATTTCGAGAGTCAAGTTTCAGTATAATGGATCCAAAGATTAATTAATGAAACGCTGAAAAATGGCATTCATTTATTTTTGTGAACGAATCAAAAGGCTAACATTTTTAAACTGAATTGGGCTCTCGACACAATACCTTTCATTAGGAAATAAGAGGTTCTGAAATATTCTCTAATCAAAACAACATTTTTGATTAGTGACTCTTTCAAAATTTGATCTAAGACTAATTCGTTCCGTGTCAATGATATGGATACGGAAGGGCGATGGAGTAATAGTGGAGACATTTATACGATATTTGTTTTTTTACCTTTATATAAACGTGCTATTATGAAATGAATTACACTATAGTAATTCGACTCATTTCGTCTTTTTGATGCTTCACTTCAATCATCAAAAAGACGAAACTCAAAATTAATTACAAATATTGCAACTTTTTAATATCAGCATTACTCAGCAAAATTGTTTCCAAATTTAATTATGCCCAAATTGAATAATCAGCCTACATCATGCAACCCACATTTCAATACAACAAAAGAATATTCAATAAGCCTCCAAAAATATGAAATTGCAACACGATTGAAGCGATATTGTCAGCTCAGTCAAACAATGGAAGATTGGCATGCGTAAAAAACCATTTACCAGGCGCGCTCTTGGTAAGCCGGTAGGATCGGATTTTGGACGCAAACGCAGTAAGTGCCGTGATTTTTGCGCGATGACCTGGTCGTCGCATTAAAAAGAAAGGAATGATTCAAGATCTTTATACACGGTTTGCGGAGTCTGCAAATCGGTGATGCAATTGGCACAGTATATTATGCAACATTTAAAGGATACTTACTTTCTTCCCACACCGATATTTCTTCTTGAATAGTTTCATTGCGATTCGTTTTGTAAAAAGAAACGATTTTTCTCCCGAGATCCGTGACACCGTAGGTGTCGAGAATCAAAAAGTTGAGCAACTTGCCTTCATAATAACGATTGTTTTGCTAAACATTTCAATAAATTTGAACGTCATTTACACTCATAATTAGCTAATAAGAATGCGTTTCACGCAGTTCATCAAGCATTTCATTTCAGAAGCGACAATACAAGCTGTAATTTAACTCTGTCTTACGCTAATCAAGTCATCAAACAAATGGTATTTCTCGCCAAGTCCTAAACATTTAAGAACCCTATCGCGGATCCATAAAACCCTGCAATTTGAAACCGTGTAATTGCAACTACTCAAAAGTCACACGCTTTGTTTAAAACAATTATTATTCGAAACCTGTTGTCTTCGACAGGTGTCCGATCGTCATTCCCAGCATCCATTTCAAATTGCAAAACTGCTCCACCATTGATGCACTTTAATTGTCTGCCTCCCGTTTCCTCTCCGATTTAGAAATCACACTTTACGACATTGCCAAACGAGCTTTACTTACGAGTCACCGAAACTCACGAGCATTTTGTACCGCGGCGATTTATTTTGCACGAAACGCATTCCTGAGTTGCCCGACATCGTCGATAAATTCATTAGAACTCCGTTTAGAACTCGCTTCGATATTATTGTTTAACCTTTAAAACCGTTCGAGCGAAGGCTTCTTAAAAGACGCCCTTGGGTTATTCGAGGGAACAACAGAACAGACGCTAGATTAGTTTGAAGCCCGTTGCTAAGGCTTGTTGAATTCAGACGTGACGTGCCTCCGGAGACTCGATCGATTGGTATTTAAATATTGTCTCGAGATGAAGCGGGTAAACATTATGATAAGGTTATACAGAAGAAAGGACGACGCCGACTTAGTACGTGGTTTTCTCGTTTATTAATACATCAATTTATTTATTTACGAACCATACTGCTACTTAACTGTAATTTACAAATACGAATGCATTCGGTGTCAGTGCGATACAAAATTCTTCTTTCATACAGTGTCTATGAACAAGCGGCCCAATCGTCAGTTCTTCGCCGACAGTTCCTCCTCGTCCGTCTCCCCGCTCGCGGAATCGCGGCGAACTTTGTCCCCTTCCGCAAGGAGAATCCCCTTTCGCACAGCCTCGGCGAACTCGTCCCTACCCTGCTCCGTGCTCAACGCGAAACCCAAAGAGGGCACTAGTTCCGTTTCCACGACCTCTTTGTCGTCGCTCGACACGTCGCTCGTTAAAGTAGTAACTTCGGACCCTACCCTAAACCGACTCTCGGAGACTGAAGACTCCAAAGGTGGATCCACAGTAGTCTTCTTAATATCTTCAAAGTAGTCCTCGCCACTGTAGACGGGGTAGACCAGGTCTACATCGTCCTGACGACGCGAAGCCTCTTGACTCCTGTCAGAGACCTTCGAATGGTTCTTTGCAAAGTGGGTGATGTGGGTATTGTCATCTGGTTCTGGAGTGGTACTCATGATGTTAATGGTCAGGGGTTCGTTGTGAGTAAATGGTCTAGGAAAGCGATTGGTTTTGGCCAGCTCAGCCATAATCTGGAACAGGTTTAGGACTCGATGAGTCAGGTCGAATTCGGTGGATGACTCGGTGTTATCGTCATCGGTGTGGTAGTTGGTCTCTTCCTCGTCTTGGGTGTAGTCATCGGACTTGAAGCTCTCTTCGTAGTCGTCCACCAGTCTGCCTTCCTCGATATGCTTCTCCTCAGCCTTGATCACTTCTACTTCGGTATGTTCCGGTTTCTGCTCCAGAGTGACTTCCTCGCTGCTGATGGGATCAGGAGACTCACTGGTGACCACTTGCATGGAATTGATCGCGCTGATTTGAGTAACGGAGTCGAAGTGGCTGGGTCTTTCCGTAGACTCCTGCTCGCCACAGCAGGCGACGAACTCTTCCTTATGGTTGTAAACTGGTGGTTCTAGTTCGATCAATGGTACGACAGATTTAACAGGAGAATCTGCCGGACTCAGTTGGGACAGGGTGTCGTTAACTGTCTCTGAAGAGTTGCTCGCGGTGTCGTAGTAGAAGAGGTTCTCCTGGGTTACATTGGTAGCCTCGTCAGACTCGGTGGAGGGATATGTGATGTTGTATCCTCCGGCGAACAGGTGGGTGAAAGGAGGAACGATTTCGGTGGCAGGGATGTTGATAGTGGGAAGATGGGACACTGGCAAAGTAGCAGGCGTTGTAAATTTGCCGAATAAATTAGTCGTGTGGTCTGACGAATTTTCCGCTTGATCGAACGTTTCGATGGACGTCCTGCTAGGGGACGTATGCGGGTTGTACACGATAGTAGAAAACTCCGCCTGGTGACTGGTCTTTTGGGTGGATTCATGCTCGTCATCAAATAGGTCCGCTGGAGGTTTTATCCGGAAGCCTAGGTCCGTTTCTGGTGGCTCCAGGATTTCCGCTGGTTTCGACACAGACTCCACGATTGGCCGGAAGGTGTACGTGGTTTTAGTCGTGCTAGACGATTGCGAGGCCTCCAAGTCTGACGTCGTCGACGGACGTTCCGTGGTTGTAGAATCGGGTCGGTTGGTAGAAGTAACTGAGCCTTTTTCCAACACTTTCACTCCCCTGTTGCCGTGATACTGAACGACAATGTCTCCTCCTAAAGTAGTCGGAGGCCTCACGGTAGATATATGGTCTGTAGTGCTCTGCTGCTGGTTGTCCCTACTTTGCGAAACTGCAGGCTTCGGGTCTTCCGTGACTGATGAATTCGTCGCAGCCGCGTCCTCCGGCTTCCCGATTCCACTCACGTTCTGCGGCTTCTCGTTTGCCAGCAATTTCGTCGCGTTCTCCTTTTCATCGCCAGCCTTAACATCTTGCGTTTGGGCCACGGTGTCCTTTGACCTCTCGTCCTTGGATTGCGCCAGACCAATGCTTTCGCGGACCTCCATGTCTTCGCCAAATTCCTGGCTGTAGTCATCATTCCGATCCTCCCGTTTCTGGCTGTAATTCGTCACGTCAACGTTGCGTACTTGGCCCACAGGGTTCGGAGTGGGGAAGTGCGCGTTGCCTTTGTAGAAAATCGTGGGCACGGTTGGCATGATCTGCGACTCATCGTGGTGGGCGTAGATGCGATCGGATCCCTGGTGAGACTGTTCGCGTTTACTGTACGACGGAGTAGTGGACCGGTACATCATTGGCACAGTTGGCGAGTAGTATCTTCGCGTAGTAGTCGTGACGGTTGGTACCGTGGGTGCATACGAAGGCTGGAATTCATTTTCGAATTCGTCCACCGGCCGGTGATAGGCTTCCTGATTTCTCCCTCGTACCTGCAACATGGAAGCGTGTTTAGTTAATGGCGCTATCGTGCATTTTTCGGGTTACTAATGTTAACTAATGTTAAAGCGTTGATATACATAAAAGTTAAATGGTTAAGGTTCCCAATTAAATCTAAAAAATTTTAGATAATTAAAAAGCGATTTTTAATTCTAACTAAAAATAGACAGATTTTTGTTTTTTTAACCAATGTGTTAAAACATCTCGTTTCATTTTTTCATTAATTTATTCCTCAAGACCAATATGAAAAAACATAATTTTTCCCAAAATATACCTAACATTTAACTCCCCTTACATAAAAATTTCATTAAAACCAAGTACTTCTTAAAATCAATGAAACAATGCCTTCCCCCGCAATGCCTCCTACACTAAATACAGCACTTAGAAACGAAGTCCGCGAAGCTAAGTCAGTTTCTAATACCCCGTAACACCGTGCCAAATCGATGCCCTGAAACGTAATAGCGTTCCGCGTCGCTCGAGCGTAACGCCGACTCCACCGGCATCAGTCCACCTGCGCATCATCATCTCCCCGACTATTATGCCTCCGATCTTCGGCCCTCAAACTTTCATTCCAACCGACAACCCGGAAGCCACCTTTACCTGCGATTGCTGTTCGTAAGCCGCGCGATGATCCTCCGTAATCTTGTGTATCCTAACAATAGGCGAATCTTGATAAATCTTTGGCGCTTTGGTGCGGTAATCCTGCGAGTACAGCACATGTCCGTGGTAACTCGGCTCGTTCCTGTACTCCACGTTGCCTGCGTAGCTCCTGTAGTCCGGATCCACCAGGACGTCATCGTAGCCGTTAGGCAGGTCGTTGCCGTCCCGGTCGAAGGTCATGTAGGCCACCAAGTTGCCTTCCCTGCTGCGGTCCTTTGAAATCCGCAAACCCGTCATCGCATAGGCTTTGCGCAACATTTCATCGTCGTCCTGGTCATATATGTGTCTGTTCGCCTCATAAAACTTGCGTGTTAGCGAGCAGTCCACTTTGTTCCACCAGTCGCAAGTCAGCAACTTCTGGCTGAAGATGGAGCCTACCGGACACAGGAAGGACGACACCAGGATATCGTCGCAGACGTGGAACAGCTGGCAGCCGGCTTCCTCGTCCGCATAGTAACCTAAACTCAGAAAAATATTGGTAATATGTACCATACGGGTAGTCATTTTTTACCATCAGGTTAGGACTGCCATTCGTGGTTTTAGAAATTTAGGAAGTAATCGTTACCGTTCGGTTGGTAATTCTTCAAACTCAGGGATAGGAGTGGTAACCTTTCAGTTGATGATTGGTATCATTCTGTTGATAACAATTACCATCTGAATGTTTTTTCCATGTTTGCGATAGTAATAAAATTGTAATTATCATTTCGGAAAAGTAATTCCTATCGCATTTTTCTCAGTGTACGATATATATCAAGTCCTCACAGTGACTGATCTGAGATACGACTCTGATTGAGAAGAGAAACTTGCACACTTTTGTGCTGCTGTAGCTACGAAGGACGACACGCGGAAGTCGGAAAAAAGGATTTTTCGATAAGATTTTGAATGGGCGGATCGGTAGATGTAGGAAATGACGCGTTGAGAGATTTTTCTACTACTATGAATACCGAGACGAAGAGGAGTGATTTATCTAGGCAGCCTTGAAAGGTAGTTGGATTTGTAGCCAGCTTTCTTCTGTGCTCACAGGAACTGCATGATTAAGCGGCTAATGGCTCTGTGTACAATACTAAACGCGACCTCGGAATCGGTTGTCAAAGCAATTTTATGGAATTAGATGGATGAGTCTTGTTAAATTAGCTTTGATAAGCTAGGATGATGCATTAGCTTCGAAGGAAACGTTGTTTACTTATTATCAAACACACTTACCATTCGTTACTTTTTTTCTTTTCCCACAACAATCTGTCTACACGATACTTTTTCTAATCACATTTTCAATGTAACCTACATTCCTACATCAAACTTACCACATCAAAATAATAAACCTCGACACCTCCAAACCCCTTTCTAATTTGACTCTTCGCCTCGAATTCATGAAAATGCAATCCGGCGTCTCAACGGCGCCTCGAACCTGTTATTCCGCTAACATTTCGAAGCTAATCTCATTGCCTGGGAATCGAAAAGCCGTACGCACGCGGCGCTATCCCAAATTTCCATCGCCTCGTCTGAAGACGGCCGCGCTCGGTTTCGCGGATTCGTAAATTGCAACTTGGGAGAGCGCGTCCGCCGATTCATAGGTCGGCTTCGTGACTCGGCGCTTTGTACTCCACGATCCCATTGTAATCCCCGACATTCCGTATAACGGCGAGTGTTTGATCGCACGTTATTATCCGCTTATTCGCGAGCCCATTAGAGGCAGATGAACGCGTCCGCTGCGTTCGGGAATTGAGTTGAGGAACCTACGTGCCTTCATCGAAATGCGCTGCGCGATTGTGCAATGGTGGCCACCGACAAACACGTCCTCAGATGATACTCTTTCCGACTTTCCTGCTCATTTAATAACACATCTCGAGCGCCGAGCAGGACTATTTCTTTTCGCTTGCGAAATTGCCTAAGTTACTTTCGTCTCGGGGGAGTGCGCTGAATTGTGTTTAGGATTGTAAATCAACAAGCGCGTCGACTCGTGGCCTTCTTTTCAATAGTTTTCGAAGAGTTACGTCCGAAGGGGTGTAAGAGCATTTCAGTATTTCAATGCAGTACAATAAATAAGACGAGGCATTTCAAAATACAAATTTACATCGAAAAAGGAAGAGCGAGAGTAGAATGTGAAAAGCGAAGCGTTTCATCCGACATTTTGCTGGAAACTTTATCGAATTCTCCTATCCGGATTGCACGAAAAATGAGCGGTCGAACCTTAACGGAGTGTCCCGATCTAAACTTGGAGGCATTACCAATTAAAAGGAATGCCTTGATAATTATAAATGAATCTACATAAATGTCAACAAAGCTACCCAACCTACTTGCATGCACAATCTGCGCTTTTCTCACATCCTCGCGACTGCCGGTTTAGAAAAAGAACGACCTTCGGGCGTAAAAATGAGCATTATGATCAGCAATAATTGCACACTTCTGTGTATCATTACTGTAGCAGTGCCTCGCGTTAAGGGCACCGCCGCGTTTTCATTGTGGCCGTGCATATGATCGGAGATGAATCGAAGCGCTACGAGAAGAAGAGCGCCGACCTATTGCGAAAGCCGAGAAAATGCAGGCAACCGATTCCGCCGCACACAGATATACGTGTCACGAGAGTTGTTAGCGTCATCCTTGACCTCGATGCTAAAGGTGACTAAAAGCAAACGCCAAACAAACGACATCGATCTCGCGCCGATTCCCAGCCGAATTCGATCACGTGTCGATCGGGTCGCAATCGGTCGGCCGATTTTTATCGCGCAAGATCGATGGGCGGAAAATGTTCGTTGTGAAATGGAGATATTCTTTCAAAATTTCCTAGTTCAACTCAAAATTGATGTGATTAGCATCACATCAGTGTAAAAGTCTCTGTAGTAAAAATTACCATGCCAAATGGTAATTATAAAGCATTGTCTTCTCTCTGAAAAAAATAATTTCATAGCATTTATCCATGGCACAATAAATTTCACTTCATCTGTGAAAATTTAAGATAAGATTGAAAAATAATGTGAAATTACAATTTTTCCACAGATTACTGGCATGAAATTTGTCGATGTAATATTAAGACATTATAATGTAACAGTTTTTTGTTACATTATGTTGCGTCTAAACGCTTGGTTGCATTTGATTGGTGTCGATGCAACTACTGAATAGTTTAACATTACACGCCGACGCTCGGCTCTAATTAAGTCGTCAGGCAATATAAACAAAGTCCTTACCACGTACACGTCCTTCGCAGGTGAACGACGTTTGCGGTAGCCTTTGGTATGCGGGATAGTCGACCCCTGGCTCGCCTGGAACATTTCTTCTAATGTCCTCTAAATCTGCAAATCGTTACGCGAACAAATAGGAACTCGCTGCGCGTTAATTTGATCGTTTAGTAAAGTGATTAGTCACACGTGCGGCGAGTCGCGGACGGAGTCCATGAATGACTTTGTTACTTATTAATTTGACGTATATGGTTGATTCAACGTTTCTGTCCAACGAGAAAAATGATTGACAATCTCTTGCAGAAATGTTAACTCTGAAAATATCTGTGTTAATCTGAAAAACTCTTTATGGTGGCACTGCTCAGTCACGATGTTAGGGTCTTTAAATTAATACGTTATATTTAAGCTTCTCAATTTCTTTTATTGTACATACAAATTATCATACGAATCGAAAAAATAATTTGATTCGTTATGTCTGTTACAGACAAAATTTTCTTGTAAATGATTACGAAAGCGCAAAACAAACTCTTTTAACTTACTAGTACATTTATTACCGCGAATAAATTTTTTCTTCGTAAAAATTAAAAGTAAAAAATTAATGATTGTCTTAATTTGCAGAGCTTTTTAGACTTTGTCAGAAATATTCAGTTTTCATTTAGAAAATGTCAGAAATAAATCTGCACTTTCAATTTTTGAGAGGAGTTTCAATTTTTTTATCTTTACATACTATAAATTCATGATGTTATTTTAAAGTTTCATTTTAACATTAAAGTATATCCGATTTAATTTTAAAGTAAATATGATTCAATTTCAAAGTTGCATTTTTACATTCAAGCATATACTGAGACAACTAATTCGTAAAAGCTGCGAAAACTTCCTTTTAGGCGTAATATGACGTAATTTGTACGAATTTTTCGTAGATTTTACGATATATCTCGTAAAGTGTACACATTTTTCGTAGTTTTTACTCATTAAATTTTCTGAGTGTACTTTCTCGTTACTTGCAAGTAAATATGCTTTAAAATTGCATTACTTTTTTATTGTGTAGAAATATATAGAAAGACATTTTCAGACTGTTTTACAGGTTTTTAGGACTCTCAAAAATATTATCATACTTTGACGTTGAATCTGTGAAATCTGTGAAATGAATGTCTGAGTCTGAATGGACTTTTCATGTTCCGACGTTTAACGTTGTAATTGGTGAATCGGAAATTGGACAATTTGGCCCGAGATGCGATGGAACAATGCAAAGCGTGGTGATGCTGTTCGGTGACTCACCTAATCCGTCCTGGTTCGCGTCGTACTGACCTCCGTCGAAACTGTAGTCGTCGAAAAACCCATCCTCCACTGGGTCGTAATACTTTCTGCAAGCACCAATTACAGTTAACAATCGTCGAAACGATCGCGAGGCGAAAGTCGTCGCGATTCACTCACCTTCCCCTCGTTCCATCGATTGCCCTTCGCGATATCACGCTTTTTTTCGGACTAAACGAACTTTCCGTTTCGAAGCTGCATTTTACATGACATAAAACCACTGCTAGGAAACCTGCAAATCGACGTCATGGTTTTAGTCGACATCACATGTTTGGTCAGTTCGCCGTTCAGTCGCTTTAATGAGTCGAGATGATTGTTCTCTTCCGTTTCTCGCGACACGGCTGAAATAAACTTTATGCGACTATCATAACGCAATAAATAGCAAAGACGCATTTGCTTATAAATTGTATAAGTACTCATTAAACCATACTATTGCTGCAACAAGTTGGAAGAAGGTTGCGGAGTTACAAAATTTTCGCTCCCATAAATCACGAGTTAATAAATAAATCCGTCTGGAAAATAAACTTTACGAATCGGTGGCACTATCTTTTCAAGGGAACCTACGAAAAGTCGACACTTGAGGGAGTGCTCGGAGCAGACGAGGACGTAACATTTATCTCGGAAAAATCGTAACAGTGATCCCGAAGGATTATGTAAGGATCAGCCGCAGTCAATTTCGCGCAGAGCGGTAAACTGTTATTTCATTAGCTCGTACTTTTTGTCGCCTTTTATGCATCTACGAGATCAGCGCCGTGGATTTTATTGCGGGATAACACGTGCAACTTTTGACGCAAGAGAAAAATGATCGAATGTCTTCAACAATGGGTTTTTAATTGCTTGTCGCAACATTTATAGGGAGATAGTAGAGAGGAAAGATGGACGAATCTGTTGCGTTTGAAGCGCGAATAAAGTATTGCTGTTATGTGCTTGACTTTTAGCTGAGCATTATAATTATTATTATTTGAGAGAACAACGTGACCAATCGACGATCAATAAGAATGATCGACACCGTTTTTACGGACAATCCGTCGAGAATCAATGTATTTACGTTTGCAAGATCTGGACGTTTTGCAGATGATAGTAGTTAATGTGTTTTAATATTTTATGGTAGAAATAAAAATTGTACCTATTTATAAGGTGAATAAAAATAAGATGTGGTATTTATCATCCAGTCAAATGGTCATATATTACTGTGAATGAGGAGGTGCAGGAACAGTAAACGTTATCGTGAACATTTTTATTTAATTGAAATATGCGAGAATAAGAAATCTGTGCATTATGTTCGCAAAACAGCTATGAAAATATGTTTTTTGATCATTAAAATTAATTTCTTAGAAGTAATTCAAGTAAGAAGATACGGGGAAATTGCGATGTGAGTTATATCAAATGTAATACGAATTGAGGAGATTCTATTATGCTAATTTTATCATTTTCAACTAGAGGAAATAATTTACTGAAGATATCTAAAAATAACTATGAAAATTGATTTTTATTACGATTTCATGCACGATGAGTCTTAAGTAACGACAAAAGTGTTTTAAACCCACTCAATTAACCTTCATTCAAACAAGTTTTTAGATTAAAAATTGCAAGATTATATGAAATATTGGAGGTCTTTCAACAAATCATTAAATAACAATTTTCACAAGTATCCTCATTAACCTCGAATGCAATTTACAATACGCAGACATAGCCAACCAGAAATGAAATATTTGAAAATCTCTGAAATATTACAAAAAATGTCTAAGCTAAACTAAAAATCGTACTAAAATATTGTGAATGATTGATTGTCAGATAATTTAATTTTTTTGTCAAGACCTTAAAAATTTTTCATTTTTTTACGAAATAGTATAATCTCAAAGTTTCTAAACATAAAATATTTATTATCTATATTCTGAGAAAAGAAACTGAAAGAATTTTTATATATTATTTATATACGTTTAATTTCGTTTCAATGTCTATCAATAAACATAAACATTTGTATTCGAAAAAATCGTAAAATGTTTTCTATCAGTACTGGTAAACAACTAATTACATTAGTAACTTCAAAATAAACTTTTTCTAAAATACATATACGACTTCGAAAAGTCTCCCATCACTACATTCTATTAAAATTCCCCGATCCTTAAGATCTATTAATTTCTACCTCTGCTGAACTCTCCAGCACAATTTGCACGATCCCTACATACATACATTAGACTATTTCCCCCTCCCCTCCCCTGCAATAACTCATTACCCCATTACATTCTACAGATCGCAATCATGCAACTGTCTCACAACCGTCCATCCGTTACTCAACAATTCTCTCATCAACAAAAACCAACAATACAACGATTAACGCCACGCGCGATATTTATTCCGCCGAGCAATAAATATCGCACGCCCCGCAAATAAACGTTGCCATCTCGTAAAAGTGCGTCGCGGAAAAATCGTAACATTAAATATCAAACTTATCATACAATGCCGATGTTCCGCGTCGTCAAACAGATAAACTCCGCGTCGATAAATAAACTGCGACAAAAGCCACGGTCGACGACGCGAAATACCACGCGTCGCTCGAAAACATCCCGACTGACCGCGCCCGTAAATCATCTCCCCTCAATTAATAGTCGAACAATACAATTAGCGCGACAATCTCACGCGACGATCTGCGATCGCGATCGCGATTTTGCGCCGCGCTGTCCGTCCGCCGCGCGGCAACATTCTCGCCGCAAAAAGTGGCAGCCGAAAAAAAGCAAAGTAAAAATTGAGTTCAGTTGCTAGAGAGGCAGAGGAAAGTTTAGCTATTGACTGACTAGTAACTAGTCAATGAATAGCTAAACTTTTTTAAAATCAAGTTTAGCCGTTCAAAAAGGCTATTAAAAACCAGACTCAGTCGAATGTTTCTTGTACTATCAGTATATTCGGCTGTCATCGAAAATATTGTATACTGCACGGAGAAAAATAATTCGTGAAGACAGCCACAATTGTGGTAACCATTACCACAATCGATGGTAACATAGTGGACAGCTGTGCATGTAGTAAAACTTACCACAATTGTAGTGAATCCTACCACAACTGTGGTATATGTATACGCAAAATATCGTCCAATTAACCTCAATCTGTTTACTATTCGACTATAGTAAATGAAGCAAGTAAATTTTTCTCCGTGTGTTTAACTAAACTAAATATTTAAGTATTCACTGTCTAGTAACTAAATGTTTAGCTTAATTGAATGTAATATGGTATTTTCGATGCAAGTTAACTAAGCTAAATGGTATTTGACATGCTTTGACCCAGAGGTAAAGTGTTCGATTCGTAACCGTGAGATGCAGGTTCAAGTCTCAGTGGTGGAGATATTTTTGAAAAAAATTATATACTATATAGATTTTCCCTCATTATACATATTCTTTTTACTATTTTTTTTAATCTGGTATCAAAAATGAAAAATTCTCCTTATATTTTGAGTAATCCAAAGTGCTGATACTGTTGTTTCAGCACTTTGGATTGTTTTCTAGTCATTTGTTTTCTAGTCATTTGTGATAAGATGTGAAAAATCATAAAATGATTCTATGAATTTGCATAGCTATTCATAAAACGTACCGTGCGATTTTTCATAGCGTTTGATGATTTGTCTGTTTTAAAAACCACAGTGTTTGACAAACACGTGTGAAACGTTGAAAACTGGAGAGATAAATGCTTTTATTGACACTTCATATGAAAATAATTAAAGGTAAAAGTATTTTAAGAACTTTTTGGTAACTTTTTGCTTAGTATTAACATTTTTTCATATATAACCGAACCGCTTTAAAAGCTTCTTTTAGTGTAAATTGTCGCATTATTTCTAAAAAAAATATCTGAAATTAATATATGATTGTTGTTATAACGTATAGATATTTTTACTTACTAACACAAATTAACATATAGAAAAACCTAGATACAACTATTCACCAAATAAGTATATTAAATGGATCTAACATTTACCCACTTACTAGTTAATTTAGACTAGACAGTTTAAACTAGTCATACCCTTCCCAATTCCTCAGCAAAACTATATAAAACTGGTCACATTTTTAATTGGGAAGCTGCCGCAGGCAGTTCCGCCGCCGGCGCGTCTCGTTTCCAATCAAATTTATATGGAAATGTATAGAGTAGTTTACAGTCGCGCTCCTGTCGCAACTGTCACAGCGTCTGTGATTTTTAAATGTCAAGCTCACGACGATGACGCCGCCGCCTTTTCACACCTTCGCCGATCACTCAAAGGTTAAACGAAGTACCGCGGCGCGTTCCCGATAGGAAAACAGTAGACGCTAAGTGAGGGTTGGGCGACCTCGCTTAACATTAAGCGACTTTTCTTTTCGTTTCGACAATAATTAACATTCGAGCGGAGCTAACGAGAAGATTGGGTTTCGAGGTGGCGTGGCCGAGACTAATGGCGCTTGTTCGCGATGATTAGGGAATGATGAATGCGAGTATGCAATTGCGGGGAGAGTTAATTGAGATTTAAGTGTGGAGTACGAAAGCAAACCTGAAAGTAGATTGATGCATTTGAGTTGATACAATGAGTATCCTGACACGGTATTGCAGGAATATGTGAAGCTAGAAGGATATTAAGGTAGAGACCTCACGATAGTCATAGAAATGTCAGAAAATATAATAATATATCAACAAGTTAAACTTGCAATATCGTGCAAATTTTACGAGGATCTTTTTACAGGAAGACGATTTGAAAAATTGTCATTTCTATTAATAAATATTCATATATTAAAAAAATTATAATATACTTTCATTTTTTTATTATAGTTTCTGGTCACCACCCTGCTTTAAAAAGATCGTTATCATTGAAAACAAATAGAAAAGAATTAATTTTTGCGCTTATTTAAGAATTCAAATGTACTTTCTAAAATGTTGATTAACTAGAATTAATACAAGTAAAAAATAATTAATTTGTTGTATTGAGGATTTTGTTTTTAATTATATGTTGACGTGTCTAATTAATTAAAAATATTTATATCTTACTACATGGCATATAAAATCGAAATTCAAATAAACTAACTGAAGATATCGTAAACTGTTCTTGTAAAATGGTCTTAAATTTTGAAAAATGAATTCTTTACAACTTTCAGTAACAAAATACAAAGTTTCGACATTTAATTCGATATCTCTTCTAAGGATCGATCGACCTTAAATCAGCAACTTGTTAAATAAGTAAAGGAGTGAGTAAATTTAATTAAATGTTAGTTCATTCTGTGGGAAGTCGTAAAAGTACGCCGACTTAACTAATTCTTTTAAAATTCAATAAGAAACAATAATTTGTGGTCTCTTAAGCAATTCCCCAAACATTCCATTTTCGAGACCTTACTGAATGAGTTGTTGCATTGTTACTCCCGCTGACACATCCATTGCAACCTTGCAACCTACGATTAACTTTTGACATACGTAAAATCTCTGAGGCGATTTTATGTAAATGAGCAACGATGATTTTAAATCGTAAGACAGCCCAATGACATAACACCATATATACCGATTATTAATTTAATAAAGATACGAATTGATATGAAAAACTTGATTCACGAATTCCGATTTACACCGTCAGTTTTGTTTGTGTCCGATAATAATTTGTGGACAATGAAATTTTATCGATGTTTTTCTGCAATTTTTTTCAAAGGGTATCGTAACCGTAATTATCGCGGTGCTGGTGTATGTAGTAAGTCGTGAAAGATACTATATTCTGAATTCTACTTTTGACGTTCTCGCCATATTTAGAGTCTGCCTCTTCCTTTTTCATATTTTTCAAAACGATATGATGGAACAATATATTATCCACATAAAATTTATGGTAAAGCATTAATGTTTTATTCATCTCTTTATAAATTGATTATAGACAATATTTTTGCCTAACCTTTTACGTTGAGGATTAAAGACGTATAATAAACATTTAAATAATGAGTAACTGAAGAGCAGTAATGATAAATCTACTACACTATTAAATGTATTAACTGGCTTATACAGATTTTTAGAAAATTTGAGTAATAACAAAACGATTTCAAATTGTGTGAAATGGTGATATTCACACGTTATTTGATAAACCTGTTTTTAGTAGTGTTCTTAAAAAATGTTGCATTGAGGTAACAGTATTTGCATTCAAGCAAAGCAATTTACGTTCAGCCAAGTCAAGTTTTTTAAAACTCTTTTTCTATCTTTTAACTTGCATTGTGGGAAAGAAATGCAATTTTCTTTCCCACAATGTAACATTTTTTTAACAGTAGACAATATAAATTAATATAAAAAAAACAAAAATGCACTAAAATTGGGAGGTTAAAGTTTAAATTAAAATTCAGTAGTATTAATCTTTTAATTCAACATATTTGTAATTAGTCGAAATTTACTTTCATCTAAGTTATGTAACTAGTTCTTGAAACAATTATATGAATTCTCCAAATAAAATATTTTCTAGAATGAACGGTAATTTGGTTCATTTTATCTGCAAAGCCAGTCGTACTGTCATGAAGTTGAGATAGGTTAAAGGTGAGTAAATTAATAAAACTGAAATCATATATATGCGGTATATAAATACCGAATACAAAATGACATTTCTGTGCAAATTTGAACTCTCACTTATGATGTAAAATAGAATTAAAAAAATTGAGTTCAACCTATATGTAATACAAACTAATTCACATGAGCTGTGATATATTATTTATGTAATGTCGTAGAGTTACTCGTTTTATGTCTCACGACTGTAATATAATACAATGATACATAATGAACTAAATTGATAATACTATAAAATATCAAAAGTAATATTTCATAAAGTAATCATTTTCGCAAAACACCTTAATGCTAATGTTCATTAAACTACATTTAAATCACTTGACTGAAGTAGATTGTATTACATTGTAATACAATATCAATGGTATATTAGACATACTTGTTTCTTCCCTTAATTACAAGAAACATTCGACTGACGTTTATAGTAAAATGAATGTGAATTTAATACAATGAAATGATTACCTCGTCGAAAAGTGGAAAAAGTATATTAATTAGTTTATATAACTGAACTACAGAATTGATTTTATTTATCCCATATATTCTGAAATATAATTCCACACTCAACTATTAATTAACCATGTAATCATAGGATTACATCTACAGGGCATAACCATAAGATAAACTGTTGAGTAATTCCATTTAATGATCAAGGCCCAAATAATCTTTCATATTAAATATCAGTTTGATGTCATGATATCTGATTTTCAATACATCGAACTTTCTTTATATTAAATTTACCTTGTACCATATTTCATAGAAAATAATAAATAAAGCTCCACAAATGAAGTATATGAACCGAATTCGGATTAATTTAAAACTTAAAGAAGGCAATACTCAAAAATATATTCGAAAAAATATTTAATAATAACTACAAAATAAT
>JABFPB010003171.1:0-17788 GCA_022817645.1 Ceratoteleas bidentatus | reverse complement strand
CACTCTTAAATGTATAACAACTTTGGCCAAGTGGTTATACTTCCAGACTTCTGCTTCACAGGTCGTAGGTTCGAGCCCCATCTATGACATTTTTTTAATAATGGTATCAGACTTTATCAGAGATTTCCAAAGTTTTTCAGAGAATTTCAGAGTGTTTCAGAGATTTTCAGAGAATTACAGTCTCTGTAATTTAAGTCTGAAAAACTCTGAAAATCTATCACAGTTGGAACTGTCAGAGATTTTCAGAGTAATTGTCAGAGATTATCAGAGCTTGTCAGAATATTTATTTGTACAGAGACACATATGGATCAGATGCGGATTCATACATAGATCTGAATAAGTCGCGCTGACACTTCTTCGTGCATGCTGAACATTGTTCAAACATGTAACAGATTGAAACTTGTCCAAACATAAAACGTACTTTTTGATTTTGAACTTCAGAATCAGATAGCAAAAACGCAATCATTCTATCAAAATTATACTCCAAAAAAGCTTTACCTACTTTAAACGTAAACGACTTATATATATTTGATATAAAATAAGCTGAGATATCTTTACGTAAATTTTATGTAAAAATAATTTACATAAAATCCTAAACAGTAAACGTTTCGGTACAACTAGTATCTTATGGTATTCTTCGTATTCTTTTCATTTCCAATAATAAATGTACGTTGCCATCTGTCAGTTTTAATCATTTTAATCGATTTTAGTTACACTTCTTCACGCCATCTGTCGTTCAGACGACCAATCAGTCAGTTTCGAGCTACCGCAGCGACATTAGCCAAACGGCTGAAACTGGAACTACGCCCTATCTATATACGCGCATAAGCTGTGGCCGTTTTGAAGTTAGTTTATCGTGATCGCCAACCGGCCGTTACAATGGCCTACTACTCTTGAGAATTATTGAGAAGAAAAAGAAGCAACGACCGAGCAATCTGGCGTGTAGACGGAAGCAGTCTCAGTGGCCCACACCCGGATAGATATTCAATCGAAATAACAACTTTTCCGGTGAGTTTACCTCGCTATGCTTCGAATCAACTGTGCATGTTTTGAAACGCTTGTTTAGAGGTATCGTTCAAACAGCAGTTTGAGCGGTACGGAACCATCTCGTACACCGCCAAAATGAACGAGGTTTTAGATAGACTCACAAATGCCGTTGAAACAGGCAAAATCAAAACAATGGAATGCGTTAGGTTGTGAATTCCGCAAGACATAACAGTGAGAAGGATTGCAGCGAAAACAAAGTGATTCTGAAACGGACGCAATTTAAAACGAGCATGGAAATCATTGCCAACATAGGGAAACAAAGTCACACATGTGGACCGTTTAAACGCAGCCACCTATGTTACTGATAGGCTGGGTGTTTTCATGTAAGGTGTGTTTTTTAACAGATTGGCAATGCTCCTGTCCTCATTTTAAATCGTCCGTTTAAAGTTAGTTTTTTTTGCTGGACCAGTTTTGACTGGCTTGAGTTCCAGGTTTTAGAATAAACAATATTTTGCAATTGCAATCTAATTTGTATCTAATATACAGTTAGATAGTATTGCACAGCATTGGGAGAGATATCTTGTATATATTAAGAAGATATTTCCAATATGTCATTGCTCGAAAGTAATTTATTTTGATAAGATGTTGGGTATCATATGAATAACACAAATTATTTGTGTTCGGAGATCGTTTTCAAAAAGTACTTCAACTTGGTACTTGAAACAAATTTGGATAAAGAATATGCATATTTTAGACAATAAAAAATAATTACAAATTACTATATGTATATCCATTTTGAGTTTTTTTAAGCTTTCAATATCTGCATTCACTATTTGATTGCATTTTAAAACTGCCAATATTTTAGAAAAATGGATTTTCAAACTGTTGCAGACTTATATAATATGAATGCAAAAGTTTTAGTTAAATAATGCAACATTTTCTAAACACTCAAAATATTCCTTTTTCAAAGTGTTTAAAGTTTTTTTTAACTATAAATCATCATATTGATTTTTAATCATGAAAAAATTGGTTATAAAATAATAAGTTCATATATTACACTATACATATAGGGCATTTCAAAACAACCTCAACAAATGTTATCAGCACAATACGTATACTAAAAATAAGGTAAAAATGTAATCTATACAAAATTTTGTTATGGCCCTTATTTTTAAGTTAGAAATAATTTAAAATAAAAATTTGCAATATTTTTCTTTCTGTTAATATTACTTTACTGACTATTAATAATACTTATGCAAATTATAAACACAATATATTTAAATTGAATTATTTCTGCAAAATTGTTGGAGCATTTTTTGATGAATAACATTTTGCAATTCAGCGTCACATGTTTGTTAGTTTTATGACCTTAAAATTATATCTGAAGAGTTTTTTTCGAGCTCAAAAAATAAGTTAATATAAAATAAGTTTACAAAAGCTGACAGAAAATAAGTTTAGAGTCCTGTTGCTATTAAATAAATGTGACAGAGATTCACATTTTAAGAGAAAATAAGCAGATCGATAGAAAGGGAAAATCATTGCAATCTTGCCAAATTATACAGAGAAAAATCAATCAATTTAAAATACAATCAACCAAAATGAATTGACTAACACTTATGAACTATAAAATGATCAATAACTTTTGTATATACAATCAAAAAAGGAGTGATATATAAAGGTGTTTTGTATAAAATGGAAGAACAAATTATTCTAATTAGAAGTGAAAATAAAAACTGTTTATAAGAAACTACAATCACAAACGTTGTTGAATTAATTTAAAAAAGTCAATCAAACAATACCAATTTTTTAATTGAATAATTAAACTTGAATGTTTTATTGCTATACATTTTATTGTTGTTATTATTTCAGTTATTGAATTACTAATATTTAAATAAAACCCTAAACAAATCAGTTTTTCTACTGCTAAATGTCCAATTTTTTTATATTGTATACAATATTTTCATCTAATTATTATTGACATATTACACTCGCAAACTTTCTTCAAGTTGCTTTGAAACATCCTGTATCACATTTTTAATAATTTTTCTTTGCATATTTCAGCCACAATGAATTCCTCCGGGATACAGACTTACCCTGAAGAGAAGGTACAAAAATGGCTGGAAGAAATCAAGCCATGTATGTACAGACTATTCGATTCTTGGTATGTACGGCGATTGGAAGACTATACCATCGACAGCTACTTAAAGCAGGCGAAGAAACATGTCCAAGATTTAATGGAGGAAATGGTCTCGGAATCTGAGGAGAGGAACCAAATTTTGGTGAAAGAGATCAAACAAGTAATGGAAATGTTGGACACATTATCAAAGGAGCTTGGGAAAAAGGTGGACCTATCTTCCTACCAAGAGTTACCTTTGGACTTGGTCAGGGAAAAGTTAAATGAAGAAATGGAGAAACTGCTGGCATGCAAAGAAGATCTTCTAAACAAATACAAACAGTTGCGGTACAAGGAATACGAAATCTGTAAGAAAACTGGAACCAAGGCCATTCATTTCGACAAAAAGCTATTAAGCGAATCGGATCTTGAAAAATTCGCGTCGTACTTAGACATTCAAGAGGCGGAAAAATGTCGTCTGCAGAATGAATTTATGGAAATCCGCACCAGGATACTCGGCATGATGCGCAATTTACAGTTATCCACCACTGGCGAATTTCAGAAATTGGTATATAACGAGCCGGAAAAGGTTGTGTACACAAAAGAAAACATGGCACTTTTGCATGAATGGGAAAATCACTTAAAAGCGCGAATCGAACGGTTCGAAAAGCAAGTGGAAGAAAAGCGAAATGAAGTCTTCAAGTTGTGGAAGTTTTTAGGCGAGTCTCCGGCCTATTGCCAGCAGTTTTTGAAAGACCATTCGGCGGTGAACCCCAGCACAAGCAGAGCATTTGAAAACGAGATTAAGCGATGCCAGGACAAACGAGCGGAGAATATTGCAATATATGTTAAAAAAATTCGCGAAGAGATCGTCAGACTGTGGGATTTGTGTAAGTTCAGCGCCATGCAACGCAACAGTTTTCAACTGGTGCACTGTCAGAACTACACCGAAAGTTTGCTGAGTCTGCACGAGGTGGAAGTCAAACGACTGACTGAATTTTACGAGGAAAACAAGAAAATATTTGATCTGGTAGCAGAGTTCGAGTCGATTATTGAGGAAATGAAGGTTCTGGACAGACGCGCCACGAATCCCGATCGCCTGAATAATCGCGGGGGGCAGTTACTTGCGGAGGAGAAGAAACGTAAGGCAGCAAATAAGAAGTTACCGAAAATACAGGAGCAAATCATGAGCAAGCTGGAAAATTACGCAAAAACGCACACAGAACCATTTACTCTGGATGGGTTGGATGCTGAGGAGTACTTTGATAAAGTGTGGGATGAGTACACAAAGGAGAAGGAGAATGTCAAATCCGAAGTCAGAAAGCAGGCTAAAGACAAGTCGATGAGAAAGACTCCCCAGAGTGGATCAAAAATCGTTCCTCATTCGTTGAGTGTGAAACAGGCAAATCAGACAAAGACTGTGAAGAGAAAACTGTTGAACGAATCGTCTGCAAGTTCGCAAAATGTAAAGGCGGGAAACAGTAGTCAGAGCAAACAGAAGAAAGCGCCACACTTTCTTGTTAAACGGAGCAGATGTAATGTACGGAAATCCCTGAATCAGAGTAAAAAGTCCCGGAAGAACAACTCGAGGAGGGACAGTGATGACAGCATTGATACTTCCTACCAGGAATTTCAAGAACATCTGCAATTACACGACGATTTGCGGAGCTCCTGCATTCCCAACCAACTGTTCCAGGGTCTGGGTGAAACTCACAGAATGAAGACCCCGGTAAAAACGCCTCTCAAACCACGGAAACTGTTGACACAGATGGACTTGTCAGTAAAGAAAGCCAGACCCATGGGTTCCAGTACACCGACAACGAGACCAGTAACGCCAACTTCACGGAGTCCACGAGGAAAAATCCAGTTGTCAGTTCCACCGGGAAACATGCCAATTTTTATGTGAATGCATAAAGGTAAATTGTAGCAAATGTACTCAGCAAGATTGCAAGTTTTTAAAAAAATCTGGTACCTTTTTTTGCATTGAATGTAAATATATATTTTTACAATATTACCGTAATATTAAAAATATTTAAAAAATTTTTAAATGTGAAACACACAATCCTCAATACATTGCTATTTGTTAATTAAGAGAAATTAATGGCCAAAAAAGGGATTCAAAGGGATTCATTTAACTGTAAATAAGAGTTTGAATTAAGATTATACAAAATAATTAAAGTGAATAAAGGTTTATTAGATTCTATATAAAGCTTATTAAAAGTCCTATTAAGAAAATACAAGTTTCATAAGATTCAAAAAAGATAAAATACACATCGTTATTCCAATCCAGCATTCAACCAGTTTTAACTTGTACACTAAATAAAATAAGTTAAAACTGAGAATATATTCGTAATCGTTAAACTTAATTTACAGACTGACGTGGAACTTTCCATATTTCCAGTATTCCTGAGGTATCACCAACAGCGACCAGATTCCTGCGGAGAAAAGTGTGTAATTAAGTCGGGCATAATTGTGTATAATCGTGGAATATACTGTTGCACATGTTCACCTCTTAAAATTAAAATTCAAACAACTCGCATTCTCTCGATGTTTTGATTCGAGTAAACTTTGGCTCGAGGTCTCGTCGTTCGAAATGTTATAAAAGGTGACATCTGAGCCTACTCCATATGCTGCAAATATATCTTGATTTCCATAATACCACGTTAATCCAATTGCTGTGTTATCAAGGTAAATTGTTCTTTGGCAAGCTACCTGTAATGTCATTACATTAAAAATACCCACATTTTATTTGTTGATACGTGTGTTGAATGCATTTGTATAAAGTAGAATACCTGATCAAAATTGTATATTCGGATTTCTTTGTCTGTACCAGCAGAGATGAACATATTTTGAACAGGAGAACATTTGACACAAGTCACACTGCCATCATGCCTGTCATACTCATTTACAACAGGGTCCAAGATTGTAGTGTCTCCTAAAATTTATGAGTTTTGTTATGAGTTACATTAATTCTTTAATTTTATTCAACTTGCCAGGGAAAAATTGTTTTGTTGGGTGTAGAAATAACGCAAACTTATGTTTATTCCCTCCTATTTATATTTCTAAATTATATACCACTCTTTTGTACTAATAAATAAAACTATATTCAGTTACCGATTGTTATTCACTATAGACGTACCTTCGACTGGAGTGCTCTGTTCAATGTTACATTTATATAATCCTCCACACAAGGTACCCACTATGAAAAGTGTAAAATCTTTGTTTGAAAAATCAAAACATGTTATGGATAGTCCAGCTTCTGTGGCACGTTCTCTACTTCCACCTGCACTTCTTGGTCGAACACTTTCAGCTGGGTTATGTTCCTTTGCTATTTTAAACCTTAAACCATAAAGATGGCATTTATTAAATTTAAGGATGTTTTGGAAATATGACTTTGTTTAAAAAATTAACAATCGTTGCTAAACTTAGCTATTTTGCAGTATGAGGAATAGATCTGTATACAAATTAATTACAAAATCATTTTTGGAATAGATTACCTTTTATGCAGACTGACAATTGTAAAGTTAGCAGTTAATTTGTGGATAAGTATGTAACCATCACTACTTGAAGTTACTAGTGCAAAGGACTCATTGACAAATCGACATTGCCATTGCACTTGTGTCACAGAATCCCCATGGGTACAAACAATTAGCGGTGTTATCGCTGAATCATCTCTTAAATTCCATACCAAGATATCACCTAAAATAATATTGATTATAATAGTAGAAATAATTATACAATTTATGATTTAATTTACATTTCTTACTGAATAAAGAACAAATATTTTAAAAATTAATTCAAGCTTTGATAAGAAAATATTTAGTTACCATTGAAAAGCCCTGCTGCTAATATTGACGGTTCACTGGGATGGTATGTCAATGATGTGACACAAGCATTCACTTCTAATACCTTTTTTGGTATTGATATTAACTGATCATCTCTTGTAAGGTTGTAGAATTTTATCTTTGACAAGTGATCGCACCATGTTTCATGATATGTAACTCCATATCCTGTAGCCAAAGTGCCACCATAAGTACTCCATGAAACATCACTAACTTTGAACTGCAAAGAAATAAATAAGAAAATCGTTCAGTGTATAGATATTATTACATTGTAGGTAAAATATTCCGTTTTACCCTAAAATAATTTTTTTACGGATGTTCAAAACAGTTTTTTAATAATGAAATATTTTGCTTGGAATCCTAAATATCCGGCCCTTCACTTAAGAACTACTTTAATTTTACCTTGGTGTCTGCCGGTGTTAGGGTATTTATGTAATTTAACAATTTGATGGTATTGGATGAATCGTCAGATACTCCAGGATCATAGTCATCAAAGGCATCACTTCCGTGAATTTCATCTAATGCTTTGAGTACAGTTGGAGTCACACGATTTAGAAATTCAATGAGATTCTCATAATTATAAATTGGCTTCTTTGGCAATTCTTCAATTGTTTGAGTCTAAAGGATATTAACACATTATTTATTTATTACTAAAATAATATTGAAATATGGATACAAAAAATATTTGCATATTATTCATTATAAGTTATTGAAACTACTTTTCTTCTGACACTCTTTTAAGTACATCATACTCTTATTCTAATCACAATTTGTTTAGTTTTTTCAAAAGTATTTATCCATATTTATCAACTAATTTATAAGTTTTCTTATTTCTTAAATAATTAGCAAATATTTCATCATGAAATGTAAAAAATCTATGAACAAATATAAACATTGTTATATCGATAAACAAATTACTTCAACACTTCTCTTTTCTGTAGTTTGCGAGCTTCCAGGAATATTTATTACAGCATCGGTTTGTACACAAATTACTTTTTCTGATCTGTAAGAGAAATTAATGGTAACTGAATTATTGTATTACAAGTACTATAGATGCCCGTATTTAAATCCCCGGTTAATTACAGAAAAATAAGCCTTTATGGCGAGCCCGTGTGCTATAAAGGCATTTTTTTGTCCTAAGGCGTTTTGAAGAAAAAAACATTTTTCGCGCCCTTTGTGTGCCATAAAATATCGTTTACACCATGAGCGATGACAGAAAATCCGTTCCTTGGGCGATTACACACCTCGCCTTCGGCTCAGATAGTAAATTTCGCAAGAAAAACAAAATTTTCCGTTTCATCGCCCTACGTACAAAATATACTGTTCTACGGCCGAAACGGCTGAAAACGGCCGTTTAGGTTTCAAAAATACGGTTTTTCTGCCGTAGATTTTCACCCGGGTGTTTATGTACAAACAAAATAACCTGTTTGATGTCAATTTTGACGGAAATCCAACTGGATCCTGACTTTTATCGGAAAACATTATTTTGTCTTTTAAATTATTCAAAAACTATATCGACGTTTGATGTTAGAAAATAATAGCGTAAACTGTTGACTATATGTCTGTTCATGTTTTCTTGACCAATCGTCAATGTTTGGGTCAGTTGCTTATGGTTGCTTATATTATAGATATACAACAAGGCAGCAACCTAATGACGACAAACGTCATTCACCTCTACTTCTTCCTTTTCTCTACAAGATGTTGAGGTGATGTTCATGTTCTGCTGCCACGGAGTTAGTGTCATTGTTAATAAAAACGAGATTAATATATTTTTTTTCATAAGTCGACAATGGCGAGATTCTGAAATTCTGGGAGAAAATGCCTGGCTAATGAATCTTAATTTTTAGTGATGCATTTTCGAAAATGCGTTTCACTGTGACAGTAGAACTTGAATAGATCTTAATTTTTCAAATCTCTCTTTCTAATTTTCCCCGTATAATGTTTTTTATTTGAATGCAAATGTTTGATTTGCATTCAAATCAAACAAATCAAACGGGAAAAATGCAAATTTTTTCCATCAATTGAACCACCTGCAATCGCATTTCAGTTGTTTACGATTGCTAAATGTCTTTGTCTCTATCTCTGTTCCACTCTATTCAATTATTTAATAATGTATCTTTTCTTGTCTTGTAAAACGTTTACATTATTGTCAATTATTAAGTTCTTCACAAATTTAAATAGTTAAATCTCTTAGCACTTTCTGTAATATTTTTTTAGATCTATCGTTATAAGTATAACAGTGATTTTTATTTATAAAGTTAGACTCACTTCGACTTCAACACAATGATATCTAGGGATTTTAATATCTCTGAAGTTTTAATGGCCCCTGGTCAGGTTAGCGAAGGTTCAATTCGCGTATACTTATACGTTGCTTTTGAACTAATATTGACATTTACGAGATAGACTTTGGTATACCGATAAAATGGAAGCGCTCATTCCAGTGATAAACAAATTGCAGGATGTTTTTAACACCGTTGGCGCGGATGCCATTCAATTGCCACAAATTGTCGTTTTAGGGACACAGGTTAGTTTCGACCGAACTCGTTATATTAGTCATTTTCAAATATCACAATTAGATTAAACTGACACTTTAAATATGCCGATCAAACCAAATTATTTACAAATTCTTTTGCATGTTTTGTCACCAAGAGAAAATATTCACTTCCAAATATTACCCACTAACATCCTTTCGCCGTCTATTCAGCGATAATAAAATCGATCAGTTTGGATGTTTACTTCAAAAAGTCACAATTTCATATTGTTATGACATAACTATAAAGTAATTTGGTAACTGTCATTTGATTAGTCATGAGAAATTCACAGAATTTTAGAGTGTGCAGGAGGTATATAGGAAGAAATTGTATATGTGCTACATTGTTAAGATGCAACAAGGAAAAAAAACATTTCTTTGTCCATTGAGACATTGCTTCATTTACTCAATGCACAAGTCACTGTTTAGTTTATGATATGTTATTATGTAAACTAGAGAATGAATGAAAGAGAAACACAAAATAATTTGCATCAATCAAATGCAAATTTACATTCATCTTACAATTGATATTGGTTCATGTGTATTATTATATCTCCTTATATGACATAATTTTCACATCTTATATTATTATAATTGGATGTACATGTAGAAATATAATATAGAAATCTTTGTATAGATAAATATCATACGGAATGTCTATATTCATTTTGGATTTGATATTGTTCTATAATCTGTTATTCTCTAATATTGTCTCAATGATTGAACTGAGCTAAACGAAGGATAATTGACCTTTGAGATCTTGTGTACATAGTTGTATGTGTTGAAATTGCTTTTGGTGGATAAATATTGACATGTGTTTGAACATCTGTTCAAGAAAATTACTGCACAACTATGTGTTCTAGCTATCAAATTAATGTTGGACATACAAATTGGACAAAACAATTATCTATTAATTTATTTATTAATCTGTCATTTAGATACATTTTTATGCATAATTATTAAAAATATTAGAATTAAATATATTTACCCTTGAAATGCAGACTGGGATGAAAATTACCTCCCAGAAAGAAATTAATTTCTTTATTTATTCATATAACAACAAATCTCCCAATATAGTTGTATAAAAATATCTGAATCATTAATACATTTAATTTATACAGATAGTACTTACTTAGTTACTTCCCCAATTTCAGAGCTCAGGAAAATCATCAGTACTTGAAAGTCTAGTCGGGCGATCTTTCTTACCTCGTGGTACAGGAATCGTAACTCGCCGGCCTTTAGTTCTTCAACTTATTTATACACCAAAAGATGACCGTGAACATAGGAGCCCTGAAAATGGTACTCTCAATTTGCCTGAATGGGGAACCTTTTTACACCAGCCCAACCGCGTTTACAGCAATTTCGACGAAATTCGCGAAGAAATCGAAGCGGAAACAGTTCGCATGGCTGGACAAAACAAAGGCATCTGTCCAGAGCCTATCAACTTGAAGATATATTCCACGTCGGTTGTAAATTTGACACTAATCGATTTACCTGGAATTACGAAGGTTCCAGTAGGAGATCAACCGGAAGACATTGAAACTCAAATAAAACAACTTGTGCTGAAGTACATTTGCAACCCAAATTCAATTATTTTAGCAGTTGTCACAGCCAATACAGATATGGCAACGAGCGAGAGTTTGAAACTGAGTAAAGATGTGGATCCTGATGGAAGAAGAACTCTGGCAGTAGTGACCAAATTGGACCTTATGGATGCAGGTAATTTCCAGATGGTAGATTTCAGTTTTCAGTCAATTTTTTCATGGGAAATTTAAGATAAGTTTCATTAGATTCATGGTTTGTTGAGTGAATGAGAAAGTAATAAATTATTATTGATAGGAACCGATGCTATTGATATTCTTTGTGGACGTGTAATTCCTGTTAAACTTGGAATTATTGGGGTGGTCAATCGCTCTCAAATGGACATAATGAACCAAAAAACAATTCAAGAAGCGTTAAAGGATGAAGCCTCATTTTTGCAACGCAAATATCCGACACTTGCCAACAGAAATGGAACGCCATATTTGGCAAAAACTCTTAACCGCTTACTCATGCATCACATTCGTGACTGTTTGCCCGAACTAAAAGTAATTATTCGTCACTAAAATTAGCCACATTTTCTGAATGCCCTCAATGTTGTCTTAAGAGGATCTTCAAAAGTCTTTGCTTTTGAAGCATTGTCTTTTAGGTGTTTTTCAACATTTCAGCCATAATTATAATTTTTGTTTTTTAAGTAAAGTTTGAATTTTACAAAATGACGTCGAAAAGATATTTAAAAAAATATTAAAGACACCTATAAATCGAAGCTGCAAAATCGAAGAATCGACTTTCATTTATTGAACTCAACTTCTCTTTTCAGACAAGAGTAAATGTCATGGTGTCGCAGTTCCAGTCTCTGCTGACATCGTATGGCGAAGATGTTGGAGACACAAGTCAAACGCTGTTGCAAATAATAACAAAATTTGCCAGCAGTTACTGTTCTACCATCGAAGGAACTGCCCGCAATATTGAAACAACAGAACTCTGTGGTGGCGCTCGAATTTGTTACATTTTTCATGAAACTTTTGGAAGAACCCTCAACGTGATTCACCCTCTGGCAGGCCTGACTAAATTTGACATTCTCACTGCCATAAGAAACGCTACGGGTCCAAGACCAGCGTTGTTTGTACCAGAAGTGTCTTTTGAATTATTGGTCAAACGACAAATTCGAAGACTGGAGGAGCCGTCGTTGAGATGCGTTGAATTGGTACATGAGGAAATGCAAAGAATCATTCAGCATTGTGGCACAGAGGTCCAACAAGAAATGTTACGGTTTCCGAAACTTCATGAAAAGATTGTCGATGTTGTAACACATTTATTACGACGGCGATTGCCAACTACTAATTTAATGGTTTGTGATTTCTTCATCTATTGTATTTGTCTGTTTTTTAATTTAAAAATGAAAATTGTTAAAAGGGGTGGGCGTAAAAAATATTTATACGTCATCAAAGTCCTTTCCCTTAACTAAGTATTTCTGCATTGTTTCAGATTTGTCTTAATTTTAATTTTGTACATTTTTGAATCTAATAATATGCCTTTCAAATAGGTTGAAAACTTAGTGGCCATTGAATTGGCATACATCAACACAAAACATCCTGATTTTCACAAAGATGCCGCTCTAGTCTCATCCCTAATGAAGCATGCAGATATTGACCAACCAAAGCACGGAAGACACTCAATGTCTCTAAACTCTAGTGGAATTATTCCCACTGAACTGGTAAATCAAAAGGTGAATATCACAATTTACCACTTTTGCTCTTCTATTTTTAGTAAATTGAGTAATTTATCAAAATATATAATAATATATTGTATTTTATGCTAATAAACAAATAGTTTATTACAGCTTATTTTAACAATCATCTTTTTTATTTTTCTATGCAGCTTATTTTTGTTGGAATTTAATTTTGAATTGAGACGATATGTTAAATTAATCAACACCACATTTTAGAGTGGAAAGACACACAACAGTCGCGAAGAATTGCCAACAGTGGCTGAACATCCTACTAAGGAGCAATCACAACAAAACCACTGGTTTTTAGGAAATATTTTACCACAAAGTAGAACCGAATCTGTAAATTCTAACGACTGCTCACCGGTGAGAAACCGCGATGATTCCTCGTCCCCGAATCCATCTTCGATGACAAATTCGATAGACCTACAGAAGGCCGTGAGCTCTCCTCAGCAGAAACCGGTTAATCTACTGCCGGAAGTACCGACCCAAACTTCGCGTATGCTGAGTGATCGAGAACAACGCGACTGCGATGTCATTGGTAAACAAAATATTAAATTGTGTAACCGATTCGTCGTTAATTTCTAGCAGCAAAAAATGATGATGATTTTTATTAATATTAATTTTTCCAGAGCGACTTATCAAATCTTACTTCTACATCGTCCGGAAATCAATTCAGGACAGCGTACCGAAAGCTATAATGCACTTTTTAGTTAATTACGTAAAAGATAACTTACAGAGTGAGTTAGTCACACATTTGTATAAATCAGATCAAGCTGACACTTTGTTGAACGAGAGTGAACATATTGCTGTTAGACGCAAGGAAGCAAGTGACATGCTCAAGGTATGTGTTTATTTTACAGTAATATTATCATAAACCTTCTCTTAATATTCATATCAATATGAATATTATCATAGAAACAATTATATAAATAACTGAAATATTATTTCAATTGAAAAGATATTTCAAAATGAAATTGGTCAGATTAAATACGATATTTTGTTTGATCTAACTTGTATTTTTCATAATAATGATAATTGTTTTGTTCTTTTCAGGCGCTTACACATGCAGGTCACATAATTAGTGAGATTCGTGAAACCCATATGTGGTGATCAATCAATATCGTACATTTGATGTATTAGTTGCATACTAGACCTGAATTTACGTTATTATGCTCTATCAACAGTCACCGCCGAATTTTCATGTACGCACAAATGAAAATATGTGGCAATCAATTCAGCAGCAATATTACATTCGATATGTAAAATAATGTTGCGTCAGAACTGATTGTTTGTAGTTATTTTTGTGCGTATGAAAAGTGTACATAATTACATTATCGTACATCTTACACTCGTAACTGATCAACGGATTGACATCACGAGTGTCCATTCAAAACGGATCGGGTTTAACAAGAGTTGCATTTGATCGATAATTTTGTTCCACATAGAGCATTAGTGCTTTTATGTATACTTTTATTAATTTTATGGTTTATACTTTTACATATCGTTTTACTTGTTCTTCTGATGAAAGTGCTGTATTATCACAAGCGATATACATTAGTATAACTTGGATTTGTCAAGAATGTTTCAATTCTGTATTCATTATCAATGTTCTCAGATAAAACATTCAAATACACTGATCAACAGAACATTTTTGTTTATTATCTGATTTAGATAATCTGCTCTTCTTTTCAATTAGATTCGTTCCAAAATTGTTTTTTCAATGCGAAATGTCATCATAAAGATAAAACTGTAATGTTCTTCGCCGTAAAGGTATGAAACAATATGAACAAGTAATTGCTTCTTTATTTAAAAACTGAATATTAAATTATACATAATAATACATTTAACCATGTATTATTGTCATGTATTTTTTATGCGTTGAATTACGGAGTTAGCCTCTTAGGGTCGCGAGGGAACATCGAAGTCTTTCGAATATTGTCCAAACCAAGATAAAGCATCACTACACGTTCCAATCCAATGCCACCACCGGCATGAGGTGGACAGCCATATTTGAAAGCATCGATATATGATCTAATTTTCTCAATATCTGAAAAAATATTAAATATTTTATTTCTCAAGTTATTTTGTTGGCCTTGTTATATTTTTTGAACGTTGCATTATTAGTACGAACAATTAATAATAATTGAGTAATCAGTTAGTAACAATTTTTGTTATGCTAATAAAAAATTATTTGTGAGAAAACTAAGAATATCGTCCCATCTATAGACGCAGAAAGTAATATTCTATTTTGTTTATTTACCAACTCCATGATGTTTGGCACGCTCGGTTAAAAATTCGGGATCGTGAATTCGTTGTGCTCCAGATATAATTTCTTCTCCTCTCATAAACATGTCATAAGAGTTCGAAACTTTCTGCAAAAATAAAAAAACAGCTCAGCATGAAAATGTATGAAATCTTCTAAAAAGATATATTTACAAGATAATTAATGATTATCTTACAGGATTGTTCGGATCAGGCATTGTGTAAAATGGTCTCACAGCAAGCGGGTATTTGTCCAAAATGTAAAAGTCAGTTGAATACTGAAAGACATAAATATATTATTTACAGGAATACAAAAGCAAAAATCTCAAAGTCTTAAGAAAGCGATTAAACTGTTTTTTCCTCAAAGCCACAGATATAATATCCTCATTCAAAATATACGAGGCAAACATACTTTCGCCTTGACGATCTTTCCCAAAAGCTTTTCATCAGGTGTCGATAGATCATCTTCTTCACCCAGTTGTACCCCAGCTTCTGCGAGAAGTGCGCGCGCATCAGAAAATTCCAACTTTAGTGGAGGATCCAAGAACTGGAATGGTTCGACTGCATACTGGCGATTGACAGCTGCTATTTCGTCTGCGTAACTAAAATCAATGGTAAAACATTACACATTACATTGATAAATTATAAAAATGGTACATTATTTTGAACGAGAATCATTTAGTTGACATACTTGTCACGTAATCTATAGAACAATTCAGTAAACAATTGACCGATGACATCAACGACTTCATGGTAGTGATATTTAAATGCCATCTCTAAATCCAAACCAACAAATTCGGTCAGATGTCTGTGAGTGTTGGAATCTTCAGCTCTGAAAACTAAATATAAAAATAAGTTATACATAAAATACCGTGATGATATGTAATGATACATATAATTTTATAAGATAAATCAAAAGTAAAATACCTGCACCAACCGTAAAAACTTTGTCAAAATCAGCAGCAATAGCCATTTGCTTGTAAAGTTGGGGCGATTGTGCTAGATATGCACTTCCTTTGAAGTAAGACACTGTGAACACATTTGCTCCTCCTTCACTAGCAGCTGAGATAATTTTTGGGGTATGGATTTCCACGAAGCCCTACAATTATTTAATTATTATACATATAAACTTAATAAACATTCTACAAAGTAATTCATGTTAAAACATTTTAAGGAAGTCAGCTTCTGAGATCATTTCCTAAATTTTGTTTTATTTAAAATTGAAAAATCGTTTGAAAAGACTCAGTTGATTAAGGTATTACTTCTAGTTATTAGTAGTTTCAAGATTGAATCATTGTAAACAATAACGTAAACACAAAATTATTGTAAAGAGTTTTAGAATTGAAACCTTTTCAGTTAAAATGTCGCGGAAGAGTTTCGAAACTGCAGCTTCGACACGGAAAATAGCTTGATTTGCTGGGGTGCGTAAGTCTAGAATTCGGTTGTCCAATCTAGTGTCTTGATTGACTTTTATGCTGACACCATCGTCAGGCCTCGAAGCATCTTCGATCTGAAGAGGCAGTTGCGGCTTTGCAACACTGACAACAAAAATTTGCTCGATATGAACCTCGACATCTTTTTGAGTACACGATTCAACCAGTGCTGGCACAGTTTTCACCACAGCGGCAACGTCTATTATTGACTCTTTCGTTACACTGAAACAACATTTTCATTCAGTATTCTGTTCAGTATTCATACATAAATTTTTACTATGAATGCTTGGCAGTAATCTTCCCAGTAATCGGAGTCATACTGAACATTATAAAAGACATGAATCGATTCACTTTTATCTCTCATTAATTATAAGGTTTTGCATACGTCACAGTGAATTTATTATTAAAGTTTTGCATCCGTGATTGTGGTTCCCACATTAGTCAAACTTTATATATGCAAAAAAGAATTCATTGAAACGAGCTTTATTTGCACATAAGTGTTTTTGGTTTTCAATATTTTTCTCAATTGAATGCATTTAAATAAATTAGAAATTTTAGCTAAAATTACAATCTGTTTAAATACGACTCTCCTTATTAGGTTGTTGTACTAACTTTGCAGTAAATTTCACAATTTGCTTGCTGGTTTTTTCATTGACGGAAATCAGACCTTGAACGGTGTATGATTGTTGTCTCATAACAATAAAGCATTGTTTTCCTGAAATAGAAACATAGAGGAGTGTTAAATCTGTATTATTTGTTACAATCTAATTAAGTTGGACCAAATGAAATATGCTATAGTTTTCTAATAAAATGAATTTAAAAAATAGAATTACCTTTGGCCCTACTAGTATGCAAACGCCCTCTGAGCCAAACAGTTTGTTCAGCTAGCGATGGATTTAAATCTTTGACATTGACGAAATTTCTATCAGCGAATACCTTCGCACTTTGTATCATTTCTGATATTCCATACTTGCCCTCAGAGACATCCTCAGCATCGGTTGTTTCTTGAGCTTGCTAAATTGAAATTAATTTATGTTATCCATTCATTATTGATGATTTACATTATTTGAAAATGAACAAAAAACATACATTTTGAGCTTGTCGCTCAGCTTTTTTGGCAGCCTTCTCAGCTTCTTTTTGCTGCTTTTTTAATGCCTTCTTCGACAACTCGCCACTAAAAATGAAATTGCGATTGTTGTTGTATGTATAACAGTTTATTTCAGTGCATGATACACCCAGAAATGGACTTGGTTTTGTTACATTTCTAATACACGGTGGGGGGGGGGGGGGGGGGGGGGGGGGGGGGGGGGGGGGGGGGGGGGGGGGGGGGGGGGGGGGGGGGGGGGGGGG
>JABFPB010003170.1:0-17788 GCA_022817645.1 Ceratoteleas bidentatus | reverse complement strand
CATTTGGTGGAAAATTACGTAAAATTTCACGGCAACCAGATTCCGTCGTATTTAACGGAATTTTACGCAACTTTTTTTACAGTGAACTCTATCACTAGGAAAGTCGAGTTATGTTTCTGAGTGTAAACAATGTCAGTGTAATAACAATTCAGTACTTATAATAATGCTTGAATTCGTCTAATTATTACGAAATATTACGAAATTTCCTAATAGAATTGCGAAAAAACGCAATTATAATTTTTATTTCGGAGAGTCCGATTCCGAAATATCCGAAATATAAATATGCAAGTTTACAGATTCACTTGTAAAATTACAGAACAAGTTCTGGCATCCATTTTCCGGCGATAGTACCGGAACTGAATCCTGTTATCATTGAAAGACATTATGATATATTCTCATGATAATGACGAAAAGCAAAAAAATATACATTTGTTTACAAGTGGAATTCATTTTATGATGGAATTGACAGTATATTGAAACATTCGCAAAAAATTTCTAAAACCTGTGAAGACTTGGATATCCCTTCCTTGACCAACGACGAGATTGAGTTTCTCCACGAATACTGCAAGATAACTAATATTTCTTTGAATATATAAACTTAAAGAAATGTTTTACAATTACAATTTACAAACAAGTTTTAAATTGTATTCGTTTTATTTTATTTTAGGTTATGAAATCAGTAGCAGATATACTTGACATTTTACAAGACGACAATAATATGTATATTGGATATTTGTTACCGGTTAATATTAACCATCCAAGGGCACCTAGAATAATTGGAAAAAGAGACAGGCGCGGATCCAGGGGGGGGGTCACGGGGGTCATGGCCCCCCCCCCCCCCCCCCCCCACGGTGTTGTGTGACAGTCTGTGTAGCGTGACGTCATTTGTGGATCACCCCTTATGTAAATACCCTAACAAACAAATTTCCTAAACCCTGTGGATTCGATGCTGAATCTACGTTCGCGTTCAAGTAGTATAAAAATTATTAAAAAGTATATTTACAATATAAAATAAAACCAACAACAACTCGTCACACTGGTATATACTCTATTTAAATAAATATAACTATATTTATATTGGCACCTAAATATACAGCCACATATGCCATTCCCACTTTAATTTAAACAAAATTAGTACAATTGACAAACATCGACAATTACAATAACTTCAAAATTGTTCACGGTTTTCTAGTGTAAAAAAAAGAAACACAAATTAAATTTCATGTAAGCCACTAAGTTTGACTTCTTCGCGAAACATGGTACTCAAAAAATGGAGTAACCTTGTGAGCTGTGTTCAACATTGTAGCCGAAATCACGTGATACTGTATAAGTGCGAGTAGAGAAGGATTACAGCGAATCATTTTAAATTGTTTAGTTGTGTGTGCAAAGTCCTGTTCACTCTGCTGGTTGATGGATTTGCGCATGCGCACAATGGTTCTCGTGTCATTCGTCATTTGTTTTTTGTCAGACTAACCCGAAACATGAATTGCCGTGTGCTGCCGCGAACTGTTGCCACGAAAGTGTTGGGGAGGAATACAGTCTGACAATAAAGAGTTAAAATCCAATATCGTCACCTCTGGGATTCAACACGGAAGGATTGAAAATCCTATTGAGCGATTGCGGAAAGGAGTATAATAGAGATGAATTGCCAATTACCAACTTGTCAATTCGGAGAAGGTCTGGTAAGATTATGTGAGTGCAATAGACAGGATAGAAATAAATTAAAACGACCTTCTGCTACCAACAGAAGATCTTAAATGATTTGTAACTTATGAGATTCTAATTAACCTTCTTGAAAACATGTTAACACAACAAAACAATAACAATGCATCAAACAGAAATGAGTTATCTAAATCTACCCTAGTACAACATAGAATTTCAGGCTCAAAAAACGAGTCTGAAATACTATGAAAAATGCAACAGAAATTTCATTGTAATAACATGATATAACATGAAATTTCATCTACATTCAAAATCGGGTACAATTGGGAGAGCATTCCAAATTGTTCTCAGTTGTGTATAAATGACTGTGAGATTTCATATACAATCATACACAATTGAGTACAGTTTGGAATGCTTTCCCAATTGTATGATTGAGTATGAATGTATATGAAATTTGATATTATTTCATGTTACTACTGTGAAATTTCTGTAGCGTATTTCAGACTTGTTTTTTGAAAATGAAACTGAGTTCGTTGTACTAGGATAAGATACATAAACAACAACTTCGCCAAAAAGCGTTCTTTGACAAAGTATATTATTTTGTATAATTTAGAGTAATTCTTATTCTCATTTGTTCATTCCCAATTTCGTTAATTCTCTAAATTGCATTGAAAAAAAAAATATAAATGATTAATTCTCGATTAAGATAATGTTTGAAAACATATATCCTCAACAGATACTTACTTTATTAGTTAATTTGACTAATGTTAGTGTTATAACAAAAATTAAAGTATAGGATTTGCATGTCTGGTTTATGCTTGGCAGACATCCAGTATGAAACCACTGTCCATACAATGTTATTGTTGCCTTATTGGCTGAAATACAATGTACTGTATGTATTTCATTGTTTGAATATTGCAAGTCATAATATGATAAAACAGAAATAAATACCATACAAACTAATATGCAATACAAAATGTACGATATAGTACATTCTATAAATAATTTTAGAATACTACCTGTAAAATAACACATTTTTTTAGCATTCAATAAATTGCATTCGAATTTTTAATTACCGAAATTTTGTAGCAGAATAAAAAGTGGGTATCCATCAGAATAATTTTAAACGAATTTAGTTGCTTTCAATTTTCATTTAAATAATTTGACTAATGTACATTTGGTTATACGTTTAAGTATAAATTATACTAAAATTAATTAATTTGGAACATAATTTGTATTTAATTTTGTATTACATAAATATTATGTACGGAGTGAGAATATTTTGGTACAAATAAGTATTAAATCATTTAACAGCTATTTCAACTGTTATTCAATTAAACATATTTTACATATACACTTAAAATGGTTTAATATATTTAAAAATGTTTTAATACATTCTAAATGTTTGTAGAATATTCTAATATGGTTTTGTGTCTTTCAAAATGTGTTCAGTTGCTGGGAATTCAATGTCGGTGTTTTCTTACATACCGGCTGCAGGTGCGCCTAGTCCTACATACCAGGTGGACATAATCAACGGTAAATCGCAAGGTTCCTATCATCTACATTTGAATCAGTAGACAACTACATTATCTTAGATTAATAACATAACATTGCAGATTTTAATTATCGGCATTACAAAAAAAGTTAAGTAATAAATCAATCAATTAATTAATTAATTAATTAATAAGTAATACAGTATTGTGAATGTTTATTCTTTTTCTCAATTTAAATGTCCATGTCTGACATTTAATATCTTTATAATAAGAGGAATTCTATTATATATTATAACCGGATTCCTCTTATGTTAAAACGATTTTTTGAAACTTTTTTTTCAGTGGAGAAATAACAAACTAATGGCATCTTTCATGTATTAGAAATTATTAAATCAACAGATAAAAAATAAGTTACAACATCGGAGGAAACTTATGCTGAGACAAATCTTAATTATTTATTGAAAACAACTCTTATATGAAGTTATAATAAAAATAAATATTTTGCCTTTTTGTGTCTTTTTTGGGTATTTCGACAACTGAAAAAATGTACATAGAGAATTAATGCAATTTTTAAAATATGTATTTATTAAAATATACATATCATCCGTAGATAAGGTGTTCACTTACTCTAGTAAAAAGTAATGTATATTGACAGTAGCTTTTATCTAATCAGTTTTGTAAATCGGAATTACTTTGTACTACTATACAATTTGTATTACTATACACTGTTAAAAATTTCGGAACTCCAATTACGGTACATGAACCGTAAAATCGAATTAAGGTACAAGTACCTAAAACTAATCTACTTTTAATACATTGATCAGATACAGTTTCAATGTTATGTACAATAATTTTAAGTCATGTGAAATTAACTTTCAGTACTTGCTTTAAAAATGCATTAAATTTATGGACATTTTTAACAGTGTATAATATTATATATGAATAATACAATAATATGAAGCTAACATACTAGAATCATATTGATAATGCAGTGAAATAATGTTCAATATATACTTCTTTTTACCGGTGTATATTGTCGCACTGCGAAAACAGTCGAGTTAACTGATACTCGTAACTATATTACAATTTTACTGCTCGATCAAATTCTTAAAATTTTTTTTAAACATGATAATATAAATAACTTTTAATAAAACTATTGACAAACTTAATGAAACACTTTAAAAAAATTGTTAATCAAAATATACTTCAAAATTAAAACAGTCAATGAAGATTGTCAGGCATTTTAAGACGCATTCAAAGAAATTTTAAAACGTCAGAGGTTTTATTACTAGAAGAGCTAAGTTGGAATTTTGTATTAATATGGGAATCACATTGCTTATTATGAGCTAAGATTACAATAAAGATATATACAGCAGAAGACTTAAAATTAAACGCAAAAAACCATGCATTGAACAGGAAGATAAAATGCCGTAGAAACACAGAGATTTACAATTATAAATTTTGATCGAGTTTGTATAAACACAATATTCAATGTACAGTTTTATGATTTTTAATATCAGTGTTTAAGTTTATTATCTTTAAGATATTCTGAAGATTCTGTTCGATATTCTACATGAATTTATAATACCAGTATACAATCTCTTATGAATCATTATGATATTTTACACAAAGTATCAAGTTCCTTAGAAATTGCATAAAAATGATTCACGAGGACAGTAGATAAAACGGTATAGTTATTTACAATAATTATTTAATTACTGACGTTGGGGGATTACATCATACAACAAATGGTGTAAAATGTAATTTAAAGCATTGTGCAAAGATGGCAGGGGATTTTAAATGCATTGTTGTAATATGATGAATCATGAAGTAATCGCATCTTTTAAAACATTTTAAAATGTTTACATAACAGTAACATTGTGCTGCAAAATTGATTGATTGTTTAAAATAATAGTATACAATATAATATAAAATGTCCATAGTAAACAATTTTACAGTAATTAAATCCAGTCAATTAAACAGCGAGGAATTTTAATTTCACGTTTGAGTGCCTCCATTATATTATTAATTTTTAAATGTACATAAATAATTTTATTCTGAAATATTTCGAGCAACTTACAATCTTAAACCTTAATTGGGTTTTCAAATTTCGTTTTCACCAGATTTTCTTTGATATCAAAATTAAAATATATGAGATCAAGTGACATTTGATAAAATTTTTATGCAATACGATATTGTAATATTTGCTATTACAAATATTATTCACTAACAGCCACCTTACTCGAAAATTCGTTGTTACAGCAATATCTATTGCAAGGATAATGAACACCTCTTTGGTTATCTCTAATTATCTCTCTTCGAATTTTCGAAATTTCTTCCTTGTGCAAATAGTTTTCACAAAATAACTGATGAACAAAATGTAATTTATAACAATCTGTACAGTAAAACGTGTAATTAGTCGCTGTTTGTCAATTACTTTTCATCTGTGAAATCTCTTGATCTATCCCTTGTCTGCTTAAAATTATGCACAAGATAAGATAGAATCTCAGGACTCTTCGCATGTCAAATCAACAAAGAACAGGAGATTAATTACAAATTCTACTGTATTAGCTTCTATGTTGTACATGACGTGTACACTTGTACTGCCAGTCAATTTTTGCTTACGAAATTCGCACAATCTCACTAAAAATGTACAAAATTTTTTACAATGATACATGTTCAAGTCTTATAATCTAACGTTTTCGTCGTACATCGCTCGCTTGGCAGGTACTCTAGGAAGCTCCATTGTAACTCGTCCTTCGTCATTAGTAAAATTTGAATTCACGAATCCTACTTCCGGGTGTTTTTCTTCTGGCTTTGGTTTAGCTCCGTCCATCAAAAACATTGTCAGGAAGAACAAAATTGAACCTATAATGCAATGAAATGGATATGATTACAAATTCAATTATAAACCATTAAAAAAATAGATTTTATTTAAAAATATCAAGGGTATCGCGTAGGAAAGATCTTATCCTTACATTTATTCCTAATAAAACGTTAAAACTAAGTTGGAATGATAAAATTATTGTTTTTAATATAATGTTAGTGCATGGGAGTAGTTATACTTTTCTTAATAAAAAATTACTTACTTATACCGTAGAATCCGGCGTAATAAATTAATAATGATTCCCTGAATCCAATAGCTTTGCTCGTTGGTTCTACGAGAATTGGCAATAGTCCTCCCAAATTGTTCATTACAAATAGGAACACTCCCACAGTTGTAGATCGCACTTTCACAGGAACTATTTCCACAACAATTGCAAACAAGATTCCGAACCACATTTCAGCTGTAAAATAATAAGTACATTAGTGGAAGTAGTCAGAGAAACAGAAGTTACAATCGAAGTCTTAAAACTCGCATTGTACAAAAAATGTTTCATTTCAATTTAATATTTTAAATAAAAACATTTTTTTATTTCATTAAAAAAAAATTTCCAAAAACATTGTTATTGGTAAATAATAGCCAGTTTAAACAATCGTATTTTGAAAGTTATTTTTACGAAGAAAATTATTTTTACGACTGAAATGAGAAGCAACGGTATTCATCATAGTGCATCATTTTGGTTGTTAACGATTTTAACAATTTTCATACTTTATTCGTATATCCACGTAACCCGGCCGTAAAATTTAATCATCTTGTTGCAGTATCCTCAATCGCGCCCCTCAGACACATTCAAAGATTCTTAGAATGCAGCAATCATAATCGCCGATTATTTATGCATATTACCTTCCATTTGTAAACAAAATTGCTTCCATTCGCTGTTACGACATATTGATCGTCTTAGTTTAATCGGACGTTAATAAAGAAACGTAAATCATTTACATTGTTAAAGCTTTCGTGCAACACTGCTAACTTGCAATGCAAAAACAATCCGGACAACAATAGTGCTGTCTGATAATATGATTTGTTTATTCATGAACAACCGTGCACTCGTTGTATAATCGCGTTAATTATTGTGTAACTGAATTTTTCTTAGTGTAACCGCTTTTAATTATCCACATTATCTTTCAATTTGTATAATCGCGAAACCTATACCTGCAATTATTTAAAAAACGATGTTTTTGTTTAGATTGTTTTTGTCTTAAATGTACACATGTAAATTACCAAAGAAATAAGAAATGCCAAGAGTGATCAGCGCCCAGAATGGTTCAAAGTAAACGGATCCAAAAGCGAACGGGGTTGCGATCAACTGGCTAAGTGCCAAAATTCCTGCTCTCGACCTGACCCCCATTTTCGCGACTACTTTGTCACTGACCACACCACCAACCACAACTCCAATACTGCCAATAACAATAGTCACAGCAAACAGCCACCATCCTAAGTCGTAATCCGGGAAGTATTCTCTGAAGTAAAGATCACAGTCGTAGGCAAAGCACATTCCACCTGAAATCATATTTTTGACCTTTGTGTATCAACCTTAGGCCGTTTTACGCGGAAATACGCTTTGGTCATAGTTCCTGTACCACTGTTAGTTAATGTATTTAATTAAGTTAAGGCCGATAAATTATACGCGAAATGCTCGAGGATGGATAGTGACGTTTAGGGGACACTTAACGATCATTGCAGACGTTTATGTTCTATCGAGTGTGATGTACTGTTTGATCTTGTGGAAACCTTGAAGTGAGTATGAAGTTGAGGTTGCAATATCTTCAGAAAAACAGAGAACTCATTGATCATTTAATTACTTCCGATTCAATAAATGAGTCGTTTCTGTGGCGAATAGGACTGGTTTGTGCTGCATGGATGTAAATCGATGCGTTAGTTGGTTTTAGGAAAAAAGAATTGTTCTGTGGAGTTGAATTACCGCAATGCCTGATGCCTGCAGCCAGACACAGAAGGATAACTTTCGGTTGCAGCATAACTTTCCAAATGGGCATAGGCTTGTCATCTTTGTCGTCTTTTCCTTCTCCAATGGTTTTCCTTTCAGGTTCTCTCAACGTTAACCATGCGAGGGCTCCAATTATCAATCCCACAACTCCTGTTCCATAGTAACATACCCTCCAGCCCTGCAACATTATAAATAATATATTATTAAGTTATATTATTGGCTCATCATTATTTTGACATTATTAGTAGTGAGAGATCAAGAAAATATATAAATTATCAACTTTATTAGTGTCAAAAAGGATAGTAGGAGTACAGAACTGGGAAAAATATTGTTCTGGGACAGAATCATAAATATATAAGATAAATGAATATAATAAATTATTGAAAAAGTATATTGAAGGAATTTTAATAATAATTTTACATCATAATAATGAATCAAATTTTGTATACACATAAGTGGTTCCTTCCTTGAATAAATTACAGATTTTGCTATAATCACGTGACATGTTATGTTTATTAATTCTAACTAGTGAGACATTGAGAAAGATTTTCATACCAAGTCCCAAAAGTTTAATGCCGGAATGTATCTTCCAATAGGGAAAGCTGTACCGTATCCGCCGTAAATTCCCCAATTGAAGATTGATAAGACTAAACCGTGCTGACTGCCAGGGAACCAATCCGATAATAAGCCAGTAGCTAACGGATTGACGCCAGCCTCTCTGCGAAGTAAGCGATTATAAATACACGTACAAATAATGTTTGTTTAAATATTTGTAAGCATTTACTAACCCTGCAGCTAGGATCATTCTCAACAGTACCAGATGCCAGTATTCTTTAACGGAACCCATTAGAAGAGTAGCTAAACTAAAAACTATCGTACATATCGCTAGACACTTAACTCTGAAAGGAAGGGAAACGAGTTTGCATTAAAATAAATGTTAAATAAGCTGCACAAGATTTTTTACACATTTTATTCGTTTTAATTTAATCGGTGCATGACAAAATTGTCTGGCACCTTGACCATGGGAATCAGCATTTCAAGATCATTCAAGTATTTCACACATCAGCAATTTAAGTCACTAACTAGACTGGACGTTTTAAGCGTCATCGTGTCAAATTACACAGACAAGATGTTGAGCTTGTCGACTAACATGAAATTAATGAATCGAAGTCATTGAATTGCTTTTTTATGATTTATTATATAATTTTGCCCTAACTTACTATGTAAATTAAATATTCAGTAATTAATATAAGTGAAATACAGACAACTACTTTCTATTAAAAAATTAACATATTAAAATTATGGTCATATAATAATACTTTTTGAATCATTTCGTAAAATTCGAATAAGCTAGAATAGAATAAAAAATCATTAGAAACTTATATACTTCAATATTACCTATTGCATCTGTCGGCGACCATGCCTAAAATGACGCCAACTATAGTAAATACTGCGATGAAACTTGGACCTGCCAAAATTTGATAATCTAAGCCCAATCCATTGTAGTTCCATTCACAGTACCTCGTGCCGTTGTGTTCAAGAGCCGCACAGCTGCAATTAAAAAGTTACATCCATTAATTCGGTATAATCAAGCAATTTAACCATTGTAAAATTCAATGCTGCTCAAAGTTTATACCTATCCGAATCATTTGCTTTTTCACATGGTACTGGAAGTTCGCTTATCAAGTATTGCGTGGTATTGAGTTGGCATGATATATCACCGTAGTGCAAATCTTCTGCCGTCGCCTTGCTCGTAACACCTTTGAATTACATAAAAATATTTTAATCAACCGCAATTATAATTATCTATGTGCAAGCCGTTGAATTATGCATTTCGTTTGAAACTGACTACTTTTATCTTCAAAATCTTAGTTCTCGTATAAGGAGGTGCTCGATGGATATATAAGAACACGTGTTATATGTAACATCGGCACAAATATAACTCTTCATTGTCATCATTTATGAATCTGCGCACCTTTCTTAGGGACAAACCCGAGTCAACTTAAAAAAAACATTACGACTCGAACTATTCTTGTCGCATCAGATTTACCGCGTCTCTTTGTTATGGAAATTGCCAGATACAATTACCTCTCGATATTCCAATATGCTAACATTGATAACTAAAGCGTGAATCGTAATCGTCGTTTTTCTTCCTACCATCAACATGTCATTATTGATGTACATATGATTTCAAAATTAATTGTAGCGGCTATTTTTACTGGGAGTAACAATTTGAATTTAGTTAATTCGATCATTATAGCGTTTTTGTAGGGGTGATGAATATCGTAAGCGTTAAAATAACATTGTTAAACGTCTTTTTTTAAGAACATACATTGTGAGGAAGATATCTTTCGATCTTTGAATAAAAATAATTGTGTTGAAACGATACTGATTATCATGTACTCAATAAAACATGTTTGGAATGTTTAAAAACAATGATTTTCAAGTCAAACTAGAATAGTTTTCTCTCAGTAAACATTTTATTGATGTTTTATTGATGGAAAATCCCGTCACGCTTTAAAGTGCAGTACACATACGTGTGTTTAATCTATTCTCTAAAAGTTACTTTTTAGTTTAGAAAACGTAAATTAATTGTTTCATACTTAAACTCTTCGAATCGCGTCAAATGTGAGAACGAGCGGCCAAAACTGTTATATTCATAGTACTTAAGGTAGTACTAGCACTAAGGCAAAAATTCACCAATGAGTTGCAATTTGGCACATCAATTAATTAAGTTTCAAAGCGGTAGAGTTTACACAATTTCAGAATCTTTGACCGTTTTATGTGCGAGATATTTCACGTCACATTTGAGATACATGAAAGAAACTGGAAAATCAGTTTTTTCATCACTCGGGGAGTGATGAGGGTAACGGTTGCACTCTAAGGGGTAATGTTTGCACTCTTAAGGGTAACGGTTACCCTCAGAGAGAGTAACTATTTACCAATGCGCACGTGCGACTGTTGTGCGGCGCCTAAGTGTAACAGTCGGACGGAAATGTCAAATTAAGGAAAAACCCATGTTTTTCCTTAATTTGTCCGATTGTATCAGGCGGTTCTTTACATTTCAGAATTGCATATCGGACATCTCCGTAATTCTACACAAGTCACACGCTCCGAAATTAAGGATAAATTTGGGTTTTTCCTTTTTACCTTGTTTCACATTTCCGTCCAAATCTCGATAAATCTTATTATCTACAATTCCATGGATATTTAAACGCGGTGACATCCCTGCATTTTTCTAAGGATTAGAGTATCTTTGTTTTTGGTTTTTATTTGTCAAAAAAATGCATTATTAGAAATAAACTGACGATGATTAATAAATGCAAATAAAACTAAAATTAATTTAAATTTTTGTAAAAAGATCTCTAAGCTGCTAACATTCAATCCAAAAACGAGTGAATTGTATAAGATTGATACCAAAATATTTCAAAGTACTTCATTCCTAACCGTTTCACTCCTGAAATGACTACTACATCTTTAACCGGCAACACATTAGCAAGTCCGACACCCCATGAGAACATAACGCTTCTATAACTAATTTTAGCATTAATTTAAAAAAAGTGTAAATCGTTTTAAAAACGTTTTAAAAACATTTTATAAAAATCATTTCAAAACGTTTTACAAACATCCTCAAAACGCTTTAAAAACGTTTCACAAAACGTTTTAAGAACGTTTTAGAAACTTTGAAAAGCGGTCATTTTAACGTTTTCAAAACGTTTATAAAACGTTTTGAACGTTTCCAAGACCTTTGTAAAACTTCCAGCGAAACCTTCTGAAAACGTTTAAAAACTTTATGTTCTCATGGGGGACTGTCAAGTTTTTTTGACACCTTATGAATGGACCGATCATTAGTCGACCCTCCCATAGTAATTCATCCGATCGAACCAGAACGTATTGTTTGCGTCGGTAAGGCAACTTTTTGCCCGACTTACCAATTAGATAATGCCCCAACTCTCCGACCACGTATCCCACCGTCACCACACCCAATGCGTACGGTTTGTACAGGAAGCGCAGCTTTTCAACGATTGACGTGAGCATTGTGATCTGCGAAACAAAAAATCAACATACGCTGCGTAAGTAGCTGTTAAAAACAATATTTATAACGCGACGCACGCGATCCAGCGAACCGGGGTCCTTGAGCGATCTTATAATCGTTAGACTTCCCGACAATGGTGCATCATACGTACGTTACCATTCGACATTCATCACAATGGAAACGATCCTGGTGTTTAGGAATAATGAATCAAGCTGATTTCGTAACGCTTTTTTAGACATTGCCATTCTTTTATCCACGAGTCTTTAATACAGAAAAAGAAGTACCTTTTTCGGGCATTTTTCCTATGTGTATACCACATGAAGCATTTTTATCTGCGGCAGATTTAATTTCTTTTAGACGAAGACATACAAATATTTAGGTAGAGCAGAAACTGTTATAGTTTTACGACTTGAATCTTCTCTCCAAGCAGTTTTCAAGAAGATTTAGAAGGTTTTTTTAATATTAATGTGGCTGAAGTTAGAAACGTTTTTGACATGAAAAATGTTTTTTCTTGCGCGAAAGAAATATCTAGGCGCGGCCAATAATACTGGTATGCCAGAGTAGGAATGTTTGAAACAAGAGGAAAATCTGCCTGCATTAAACCTACACAGGCTTATGCCAGACCTAAGTATGCCTGGCGTAGGCATACTCATGGTATGTGAACCGTTCCATTACGATTAATAATAAAATATATCTGTCAGGCATACAAATGCGAGTGCTAAGTATTTTGTTACGTGTGGTAATCGGATTCCTAACTTCCTATAACCTTCAAGAAGTCGCTCGCTTCCATGAACATGCAGTTTTAAACTAGTTTCCGGGTGAAAACTACTTGTTCATGGACACGAGAATCTTCCTTGAGGTTATCAGAAGCTTCTAAACCTAATTCCGAGTCGAACTATACAATGATATTCAGTTTGACTGTGAAGGTGATTGTAGATATTTAAAAAATATCTACAAGCACTTTTCATATCCTTCAAAGTTTAACTTTGTAACAATCTTTAGGGCTCCGATCAAACCTTGAATTCTTCAAAAATCACTGTATAATCGCATTTTCATAATTAAGCGTTGAATTAAAAGCAACAATTTACTTTTAACTCTTTCCTTTGATTTGGTTTGTAAAAATGTGATAATCTAAAACTTATTCATCCTACTTAGTTCATAAAAAAGGATTGTCTTGAAGAACCTTGAATCCAGAAATTACTTGTTGATAGACATTCCGAACGATAAATCTTCTGATCGTAGCAATCCAGCTTTGAAAAAGCCGCGGTGTCGGAAAAATGCGCGCTCCGGATCGTGTTTAGAGCAATTTAGATACACGTAATTGTGCAACGCAACTTGGATACACCTAAGCAAAAGCCGCAGCGGTGAAAGTGACATGCGTCTGCATTCGCGAGCCAACACCTGCCTGAGCTACACCCATGAAACATTTCTGACGCACTTGCGGGTTGATTACCTTTGATTTACGTCAAAACACGAGCGAACGTGTGCCATTGTCCTACGCGGCACGGCACTTTTCATCTACGTTCTCTCAACTCCGACAATAAACATTCTAAGCATTTTGTATTCACTTTGCAGATAAGGAAAATGGGTTTCGTTATTTTCATTCAACGTTTTTTGTCACAATAGAAAGGGTGTGGACTTTTCTTAGTAATCACTACTTGAACATCTTTGAAAGTAGAATGTTTTGACGAAAACTGTTACGAAATTTTGTTAACATTGCCGGATTAATAAATTATTACATTTTATTGGTATGTTTGAATTGTTTATTTTTACTAAGTTTAGTTAAGATTTAAAATATTATCAATTAAAAAAATTTATTGTAATTTTTTTTGTCTACTGAACAGATCTTTACTTTAGGTTAAACTAATTTTTTTGAATAGTAACATCGTCAAATAAAAAATATAATCGATTTCAAATTGTAACTTTACAATTACAAATTGTTCTTGTTCTCGATTAAATTAATTTCAAGTTATTGGAGTTCGAAAGATTGCATTTCCTTGAAGATATCTAATTGAGCTGTCATTTCGCGCATATTAGTATCACATCCAGTTGCATCTACGTATCACATTACAGCGATCATTTTATAAGATGTGCGTGTGTGATGGCGTATTTAATGTGTAATTCGCCACTGTCAAGTTATACCTGCGCGACTTATACCATACGTGCTTAGGCTGCCTTGAGCCAGATTCGTTGAGACGGAACCGGAATATGATTATAATAACGCTAATTTCATTACACGACACAAGTACTAGTCGTGTGTGGGCATTGGACTAATATCAATAAGACCATGTCAAAGACACTTTGTTTAAAGAGACACTAAAAAGTGAAAATTGAAATGTGTTTAGTACATTCTTAGCGATAGAAATGTAATAGAGTTAACCAACAGATCCTTAATACAAGAAACAGATATAAACAAATCTAAAATGTTACACGGAAAAAATATATATTACCGTAAAATATGGACCAGATATTTTTACCATTAAATTTTTTTTATGACATCTAATCGTGTTTAGCATACAACTGCTAAAATAGCTAATTATCGAAAATGAATAAATCAATTTTGAAAATTTCGATCTGTCTCTAACAAAATTCTAACAAAATATAAGCAATAAATAAGATTTTACTTAACAATTCTTGCAACAATATATCGTTCTTAAATTAGAATGACATTGGATAGAATAAGGCTGTCAGAATTTATTTTGCGAGTATATAATACTAATTCATACAGTACGTATTAAATTATTATTATTATACGTATTGATAAAGCACAAAACGATCAAAATTGCTATGAATAAGAGCTGTCAACCATATATCAATAAGTTACGCTAAAAAAGTCGTAAACGCTCGCCATTTAAAACCGCTTTACAATTTCCTGTTTTAACGTGCAATTGCGCTGATGCAGCATAAATTTCCGCTGACGTAGCACATTTCATTCCTTTGTTTGTGATATCACACATTATTGTCAGAGTGCAAGATCAATAAGTGCTGAATTTGCAGCAATTAGAGAATGAATCATGAATCGTGTCTTTAATTTTTAATAGTCGTGTAATTGCACAACACTCAAGGGTTTTCTCTAACATTTCTCCAAATAACAATATGTAACTGGATCGATTTAAATCTGAAACGAAATTCTAATTAATATAATATCAAAGTTCGACTACACGGGAAAACAAAGTGTCTTCGAAAAGATGTTTAGACGCTTTTAGTGGCTTTTTCATAAAAAAATATCTTCGTCTGATTATTCATGTCTTTTCTCCAAAAACGTCTTAAAATAAGACACCTGTGTTTGTAGTGTACTAACGACTGTTATACATCTGGTCCGGTGTAATAAACATTTTAGTAAGCAAAATATTGACAAATTTAGCAAACAAAATATTAAATTTTGCGTGTTTATTTTCTATCTGATTTTAACATACCAAATAACATTATTCGTTTTGCTATCTACATTTTATTCGTTCTCCTGGACTATTCATTGAAACATTTTACAACACTACTTCAATTTTGACTAATGATTGTGTAAGATTGGATGTTCGTCGTTAATTACTATAGATTTTCCACTAAAATTGCATAATTATCATTTGTATCTATCTGTAGCATCTGTTCTGGGATTATACAAAAGCTGTTGTTCATTTGCGTTGAAAAACAAATTCTTTGGATATTAAAGAATGGCCATGTATATTTTTTTTCAAAAATTTGGATTGAGTCGTAACCTGGTTTTCCTCAAAACCACACTCTAAGAAATTATGTCATTAGAAAAGACAGCCTGTTGTGAGATCATGAAAATGCTCAGAGTTATATGCTCAGATATTTTCTCAGTCTGTTTTCACGCTGTAATAGAGCATGAACACCTTTTTGATTTTTTGTTTCTTTTTTATTCATTTTTCCGAGATACTGTGTTGTTCTCATTGAAAAAAATTGTTAGAAAATTCTTTTACGCTAAGAAGATTCTGCTCATAATAAGAATATTCCACTTATAAGAAGAATATTCCTCTAATTATAAGAATAATCTTCTAATTATGAGAGGATTGTTTTTAGAGTGTATGAATGACATCTTGTTTTTTTACACTGAGAGAAAAATGTAGTGTAAAAGTTCGGACGTGTAAATTTCGCGCCCGACGCAATGATCTTCTCGCGATATTTGGTTACGGGGAATTTTATATTTCATGTAGGCCTAGGTGACATGCAGCGCCGCCTTACGGAGGCACGCGCAGTATAATTTGAAGGCGGCTTTTTAATTTGAAGACGGATGCTCGTGTCAAGGGGCTGTAATCGTAACGTTAACTAGCATATTACTAGCGAAATTTCTACTTGGGTAGGCTTTATCCATACCTATAAATGCGACTGTCATAACATCTACTGATCAAAGTTTTGGAGTTAGATGTAATAAAATTAGGTATTTATCATTTATATTATATTATCAGATATGCTTACTATATGGTACATAAACCTACTTTTACATTTTTTACTTATTTCAGTACAGTTCACTGACAATTTTTATTAATATTTTGCAACTTTATGTCACATCTAACTTCTAAACTTATCATTACGTTGATAACATTTTAAAGCACTGATGACATTAAGGCTAAGGTCTATTTTGTGTTAAGGTATTTCTCCCGTGAAGGGCTGTATAATTAGGGTGCCAAGTAAAATATGTGTATTTTATTGAAATACAATTATTTTTTAAGCAATTTTGTTATGAAAAGTCTTTTTTACACCTAGAAATACTTTTCTGACTTCTATTATTAAAAAATTTTTAACTTTTTCATTACATGTTCATGAAAACGTAGAGATTGTATATATATATAATTTTTCAGCAAATTTACTAATTACTCAGAAACTAGGTAGTTTCTGAGTAATCACGTGCATTTTCTTTCACGTGATTATGCGTTATGTTAATATCTGTATATGGTTAGCTTTTTATCAAAATCTCTTTGTTTTAGTTCTACTTATTTCGAAAAATGAATGTTTTCAGACCAGTCTCTTATGCTGCGAATGTTACTTTGTGACACTTTGGGGTTAAATATCTCTGCAACTAGGTAGTGAATTTGCATGAAACTGCGGCAAATTAATATTTGCAAAAAACGAACCTAATTTAGAAATTTCATTGAATTCTCTTTAATATGACTTTACGGGAGAAATACCTTAAGATGATTGCATTTTGAACCAAAAAACAATACCTTTTATAAGAAAAGGAATTTCTTTTTGAAACAAAAGGATTTCTGTTTGGGGCAAATGTCAAATGGAAAATCCTTTTGAATGAATAAGAGTCCCGTTGATCAATAGTAAATTACACCACTGGGGAGGAAATTTCGTAGTTCGAAACGAGTGAACTTCCGGAACGAGGCGAAGTCGAGTTCTGGGAGAACGAATGAGAAATCGAAATTCCTCCCGTAGTGTGTACGATATTTTCCCTTACGACGGAGCGGGAATGTGGGTACCCGGTAACCGAGGGCGTATAGGACCGATTCAGCCAAATGCTCTCCGAATGTGGTTTCTAAACGGAATCTGTCCATTACACATAGAAACCAGTGAGTAAAACTATGTTTTACCGCCTCCGAATGTGCCATGGGCACATTCCGCGGGTAAGGCTTTGTATACGGAGTTGCTGAATGTGCCATAGCCTCATTCCTTGTATTCAATCTTAAATATAAGTCAGACATGATGCACGAATGTGAACCGATCACTATGAGCTGCATTGGGGTAATGGATAAGGCGTCAGTTTTCCGCTCGAAGAGTTGCGAGTTCAATTCCTATTGCGGACGTCAGAA